>CAJUYG010000952.1:26526-110358 GCA_910591675.1 Galerucella calmariensis | reverse complement strand
AAAACCTATACTGACATATCTTTTGAATGATATTGACAAAAGACTGATCATCAATCTAAAAAGATAATGTTTATAATTATATCAAGTAAGTGATTCTGTCTGACTCCCTTGTGTTTTGTGTGCTTCAAGTCTTTTCATGAGGGTCACTGTGCCGTGGAAATTTTTCTTCGTTGCTGCTTCGGATACTGCAAATAAAGAAAGTAATATGAGTAAATTGTCAAATGTACCTATTCCAAATATATTTATAAAGCATAATAATTTTTCATGCAAATCAAAAAATAGTTTTTTTCTATCAGCAACTGTTTCTGTGGGCAGATGTATAATAAGAAAAATAAAACGTTAAACACATCCATCTACAGTTTGCTAATAACACAGCTAAGTAACTGAAATGTGCACACTATTTAAAAAACAATTTACAAGATTATGACTATCAACTAATATATTATATTATGTAGTTACATTTGAATATTTTCAATCATATAGCTCAAACACACATATTGTGATTGTGAACAATTACATATTTGTTTCTCGAAGCTACTCACCTTTGAAAAATGTTTGTAGATTTCTTCGGAAAATGATGGTTTCATGCCTTCTGTGAGGTAGAGCAGTATCTGTAGACAATTTATTCATTTACTAATATAATACTTTAAAATATGTTATTCAGTTGGTTTTTGATGGTTATTAAACAAACCAAATAATACAAAAAAAGGAACAGACAGAAGAAATTTTATTTTATATATACCATTGTATAAGTGCTATATGCCCTGCAATCCTTTCTCCTCAAACATCTGGCTAGTGGATGGAATATCTATAACATAGATAGATAGATAGATAGATAGATAGATAGATAGATAGATAGATAGATAGATAGATAGCTTTATTGGTCTTACAAATATTACAGTTTATGAAAGTTAAAATTTCCTAAAATCTTCACTAACACAACCTGTTTAGACACGTCAACAATAACACATACAAACATATATATAAAAACATTTCATAAAAAATTGACTAACCCAGCCAGTTACAGTTAAAAACATCATCTACTGAGTAAAACGCCAGACTCTCAAGTGCATGCCCTACAGTATACTTCAACTTTTTATAGTTTAACCTTGTCCATTCAATTGGTATAGAGTTGTAAATTTTACAATAAATAAAATCCGTTTGTTTAGAGGTAGTTATATGATTTACTTTGGGTAATCTAATAATATCCTTACTCCTAGTGTTATAGTTATGAATATTTGATCCTGTGTTATATTTATGTTTATTTTTATGCATATATAAAATAGCTTCCAAAATAAAGAGGCATGGTACAGTCAATATTCTTAATGATATAAACAATGGTTTTGCATGTTCTCTGAAGCCTACTCCCACCATATCACGTATAATTTTCTTTTGCTGTATAAGAACTTCATTTGCCACATTTGTTGAACCCCATAAAAGAATTCCATATTGAATGTGAGACTGTACTAATCCAAAATAAGCAATCCTAAGCACTTCTTTTGATACAACAGCTTTCATTCTTCTCAATGCAAAACGTCCACTTGACAATTTCTTATTTAGCTCGTTTACATGCAGCTTCCAATTTAGATTGTTGTCGATAGTGAAACCTAGCATTTTCACACTATTTTCACCTTCATGTCTCTCATTTCTTTTTACAAAATTTATAACTTTTGTTTTATTTTTATTGAGAGAAAGGACATTAGCATTAAAATACCCTTCAAACTTATTTTGTAGTTCAGCTGTTGCTACATCCAGCTGATTATAATCTGCATTTTTAATTAAGAATGTAGTATCATCTGCATATAAAAATGTGTTCATTTTTTCTTAGGTACATTGTACGACTGCAAAAATTATAGCATAACGAGTTACATGAAACTCATCAATTAAATTCCTTTCATCAACCTTGGATTTTTAACTTTCCCAAGTGGGGATTAATCAATTGATGTTTGCATCATATCCACAGAATGTTTTTATGAGTAAAATTATCTCAAACTTACGACAATAAATACCTTTATTTTGCTCAGGAGCTGTTACCTTGAGGCACTATAATAGTAGGGAACAAAAAACAGATCCCTCCTTTGGATTTTAATCTAAGAAACATACTCCCATTTAATAACATTCAATAAATATATGTACAAAAAGATTTACTTACCAGACAAAAACAGGGATAGCAAAGAAAACCTTTTCGATACCATGCCTCGCCTTATTCTACTTTTAGAAAGCAGTCCTGGCTAAAGTGACGAGGGCATATTCTCCAATTCTTTCGCCCTGTTAAATCCAAAAAGAGGTTCCAACTTCTTTCCAGCCAAACCGAATGTTGTTCTTCATGGCTGGGAAGTTTAAAGCTGTATAAAAGAGTAACTACTTCAATATTTTGTCATTTTTTAGTTATGTAGACATGTAAATAAAACTTACCGGGTGCACCTCACACTGCAGTCCTTAACTATGCATTTTGTTGCCATTGTCTATTGATATAAAAAAGTCCACACTAAACTAACTTAACATACCCTGTCGACTTTAACAAATTATTATACCTATATAATAATATACAATAACGAAGAACAATAATTTGGAAAATTATGTAAGTACTACTAACGCACAAAATCGTCTTGTTGGGTTAGGTTAAACAGTGGATGGCGGGTGGAAGTATCTTTCAACGGCGTTACAGTTTTCATCGTGTTCTCATTAAATCCGCAATTTTAGTATATTTTCCGACTCCCTAGGTGGCAGTACTCTCGCTCGTTCAGAGATTCCCTACCCTGAGTAACACTACACAAGTACTCACCTGGTAAGAAATGTAATTTATTTAAACGAATTTAACAAAAAGAAGTCTAGGAGGCAGATCGTTCGAGATAACTCCAGATATATTCCTGATTGTTTCGTATATAAAAGTTATTTGACATTTTCACTGGCACATAATATCCAACATTAAATAATCTCATCAAGAAGAGGATTGGAAGCCGGTATTTTCCGTAATTTTCCTGAAAAGCGCATACAAACTATAAAGTCGCCATTTTGAACAATTTTTAGGTTTAGATTAACGATTTTCATTTAGATATAGATTGTACGTTTAGATAAGATTATTAAGATAGTAAAAATGAAACTTACCTTATGAAACAAATAACAACTTCATAATTCAATTCTTGATATTCCATAATATATAAATCAAATTTAACATTCATTAAATAATACCAGCCGTTGGCAAGTCACTACTAATATGAACACATGTTCCGATCGGGCCGGATCATGAACGGGGAGGACCGATATGGTTTCCGGATGCGCAAAGTTTTTAAATAATTTTGAGTAATTGTTTGCATGTATATGGTTTGTAAATTAAAACGAATTTAAAGGGAATAATGATTTAAATGATTTTCAAATAATCAATAATTTCTGATATAAAGGTAAGTAACATATTTCGAAGAACCCAACCCAACTGAGATAGAGCGATAAAAAATTTATTATGATACAGGTGATCATTAAAATTCACCGCATCACCTGTATACATTACAATATATTTTGATAATAGATTTACTGTTAAAGGTATCATTAATTTATAAATACGTGCATAAAAGAGAAAGAGATGCAGTTGTAAATGTATAAATGAAATTAGTTGTAATTTATGTTATTAGTTCTCTTCAGCATTACAATTTGAGAAATTGAAACTTTCAGATATAAAAACTTTGAAAAAAGAAGAAGTGCGAAGTTTAGAAGGCGAAAAGGACAAAGATGAAGATAGTTGCGCAGATACGAGCAAGAATTCATTGCCGCCAGTTGACATACCGGCAGTTCGTAGAGCATTCACAGCTTTATTTAAATTAAAAACTTCTATTTTTGAAAATTCTCTGGTAAATGCTTTAGTCACATTAGCTGGAAATTTACAGATGGAATTACCTACGAGAAAAGAACGAGGAAGTCACGACGACATTGTAAATGTTATAGTTATTGTTTTCGAAATTCCAGCGTTAGGTATGTAAAATATAATGATCAAATGAAATTAACATTGACATTTTATCTTGAATCAGTTGTACTCAAACAATATTGGTCAAAAAGTTTTGGGTTGTATGCGTGGTAACAATAGAGGAACTTGTAGCGTAATACTACATAATACTACATATATCATTTATTCATTCATAGATTTGGGTTGTGCTCAACAGCCCAGGCACTTGAACTGAATCTTCGTACCATTGCTCATGTTATCTACTTCTATTCCAGAAGCTTTGTGTCTTCTAAATTTTCCTTATGTATTCCAATGTGATTCCACAAAACGGCTCCGGACCTAAGAAGTCTCCTTTAGATCCTTCTTTAGCTAACTGATCTGCCATTTCATTACTGGCAATCCACTTGTGTGTCTGCACCCATATTAGAGACACTTTGTTGTCTTTTGTTAACGGATTCTTTACAGTCTAGACCTAGTTGTTGGATTACTGATAGCTTTAAGCAGAGCCTTGCTGTCAGTAAATACTACACATATCATTCCCATATGTTTATTTGCACAAATACTATCAACAGCTTCCACAAGTTGTAATCAGGCAACTTCGCTCGTGTTTACTATCTGAACGTTTGAAATTATTGATCAAATTATACTACTATACTCAGGTTCAGTGTTGTCAAAATGTATCTGTTCGATTTACCGGTATGTATATTGTTCAAAATTTTGTAAACCTCGCTCTTAGATTATATTAAAATCCATGTTATATTTAAATAGCGTAAGAAATATTTCTATGTCTATATTAGTAAGAATATTTTCTATTGTCTGCAAACAAATTTTGTTCATTATTTTTTGTTATTTGCTAGAGTATTTGTCGCTAACTATGCTGTCGCTCTTTTCCACAGTACTTCTCCCATTACACCATCCTTTTGGTTTTCTTCTTTTCATAACTCTCTGAATCTTGGATTTCACACTTGTTCAACACGCCTTTTTTGAATTTGCCCATACCAGCTATGCTGTCGTCTTTCGAGAAATTACAGCACAGGCTGTTTTCGCAGATCTCTTTTCTGTTTCTCATTTTGTCTCTTTCCCTGCCGTAAGTTCAAGCTAAAACTAAGAACATAAAACCATATAATGTCGATGTTCATGCAAGAAACTAAGAAATTAAGATTTGAATTGAAACTATGATTTTCAAATTTCTTCCCTTAAGGTGGGTTTACATAATTCAACTAAATTGATCAAGTCAGTTGAATTCAAGCGAATTGAATTCAATTACTGGTTTACACATTTTAAAGGCGCGTTCTCACTGGTCAAGTTTAGTTGACCAGCTTTAGTTGATCAACAAAAGTTGACCACGAATTGAATTAATTGTTGTTCACATATTTCAATAAAAACTGAATCATTTTGATGATATATCTCTTGTATTTGTAACACCTTTTAGAAATATGTCAAAATAATTTTGGTATGTACAATTCATCTGATTCCATTCCACTTTTTATTGATTTACACATCAATGAATGTTCTTTTTATAAATAGTTCTAATAATCTTGATTTTGTTTTTCAAATTAGCAATGGTAAGACTAGGAATTTACATTTCCTTAACAATACAACCCAAAGCATTTTCTCGTGCATCTCTATTTCTATATTTATCCGTTCGGTGGTTCCAGAGACAATCATACTTATGATATGATTCCAAAAATTTCATCACAACATTTTCAGACCACTTGAAGATCATTCTTCTGGTATTTTTATACTTTCAGTAAAATTTTATTTCACAAATAAAAGACAAACACACACACCACGACCAGTTGCATTCAACACATTCAACAAATGTTGACTGTCTAGTTCACACGTTTCAACTTGAAAACAATTCGTGATGACACATCACTTGAACGATAAAAGTTTGACTGGGTCAAACTTCTGTTGATCAATTATAAAGTTGTTCAACTTTATTGAAAGATAGGTTCTAACGCGCCTTAAGTGAATTTAATGCATATCAGTTGATTCAAAATGGCGAAAGTGGTAATTTGCAGAGCAGTTCTCCAAACGGTTTCAGTTTTAGCCAGTGAATTAGCAGAAAATATTAGCAAAATAGAAAAAAAACGTAAAAAGAGGATATGGGTAAAAGATTGGATTAATCGCAGGGCCGCACAGGGTGCTTCTAATAACCTCATTCCCGAATTAAGATTAAAAGATCCTAACAATTTCAGAAATTTGTTAAGAATGAATGTAAACCAATTTGACGAATTGTTGTCAAAAATTGAACACAGAATTAAAAAACAACACACAGTTATGCGAGAAGTTCTCTCGCCCCTTATTAAGCTGGAAATAACTACGATATCTAGCATCAGGAGATTCATTTAAAAGTCTACAATATCTTTACAGAGTGCCAAAGTGTACAATTTCATGTTTCGTCATGCTCGGCGACATGTTTACTCTGCAATTGAATTACTGAATTGAATCAAAAAGACATGGTTCAACTCAATCGAATTCATGTCAATTGATTATCTGAAATTAAAATAAGCGGTTTACACGTTCAACTCGCATTCAAGTTACTTGAATTCAACTGAATTGATCAACTTAGTTGAATAATGTGAACCCACCTTTAATTCGAAACAAAGCATGCATCAAGAAAGGCCAAGCAATAGGTACATTTTTATGACAAAAATCGTAAGTGTGCAAAAGATTGAGAGAATCGAATAATTAAATGCAATGATGCCACCATTTGTGTTAAGTTATTGTTTACATGAGCTTGTGCTACATGTTTACAAATTTTTATAATTAACAAATTTATTTTTTCTAAACAAGCTGAGCTATGTTTAATAATATTTATATTCAATTATCTGATATCTCCATTACTATTGGAAGTTTTGACAAATTATTGAAGATAGTGCACATGTCCAGTTGGTTTATAAATTTCTTAATTTATGTTGCATGTACAGCAGTTAATATTGAATTAGTTTTACTTGAGGTGATGCTGCATGCATCCACCTTTTTGGTGACGATATATGGTTTTCCATTCTAAGCATCGTTACCGCAAAAATAAAACCACGGCGACATGGACACGCCCACCCAGAGCTCTTGTTTGCTTTTGTCTTCTGTAAATATTTCTATAATTAATTGACATAGTCAACTATTAAAACAGATCAACTGTTTCTTATTATACCCTTTAAAGTTATCTACAAGATTTTATGGTATTTTCTTTTCAGGTTCAGGTGATTTGTTAGAAACAGCATTACCTGCAATATGTAGAGCAGCACAAAGGCTACCAGTGGAAGTACAAGCTAATTTAGCAGTACAGTGGTCTGGAGTAGCAAGAAGAAGCATTAGAAATATATTGGAGAATTTGCAACAACTTATAACGTTGCGTGTGATAATGACACCCTTCCAAAGGGATTTTTTCGTACAAGATGAAAACGTTATTACATCTGCAACAAAATTTATGAAGGTAGGTCAATTCTAGATTCTAGAACTACAGTTGTCAGAACCAAACATGGGCCCCGGAAAATATGGGAACTAAAATAAGGTCATCGCAAGCAGCCAATCAAGAGCCAATGTTAACGATTGTCCATTAGTAATTGTTAAATATAATCGAAATAATATGACAAAGTGATTTCATCAACATATGTACATCATTTTATTCATTCTGTATCAGTGTTGTCAATGCTAGGATGATTATCCGTTTTTTAGAAAATTTCACTAATTTGGATCCAATAGTTTTTCGAATATTTTGTAGAAGGGATATATTATAAAATGATTATTGTTTTTGGGGATCTTTCATATTGACTGGGGTCGAAGACTTTATTTAGATAACCAATGTGTCCTTTTGGTAATTTTGACATACATACATTCTTGTTTACAACAACTAAATATATAAGATTAAGCTAATTGGTGGTGGAGAAGTGTATATTCCAATATATATAAATTCCTCATGCAATTTAACTTTCGGCTGTTAAGAAAAATGAACACTGGAAAAAATTTCTAAATATACCAAATAGGTCACACTATTGATTTGAATTAAACAAAAAGTTAACAAACGGCATTCGACGGCTCTATTCCAAAAGATCCTGATGTGTAAGCAGATAGATGAAGGGATAGGCTACATAACCAGTTCATATTTTGTTTCTTTCCATAGAAACTTGACCCTTCTTTTTCATGACATTACTACAGTTATGTAATTTGAGAATATAGGCATGTAGGGCAAACGGTAGTTTTATTTTTGGTACAATATAATTTTTTGTATTAATATGAGTTACATTTTTAGCAAGTTTGACTTTGTTTAGATATCTCTTAACAGTTGATATTTATGGTATCGATATTTGGTTATCGATTCAAAATATCGAATTGTTACTACAAAAATACAACTACAGAGACATGAACACGCCCACCAGGGCTCACGTTTGCTTCTGCCAACTGTACCTTAAAATATGGAACTTCATCGTCGGTTACATGGTAGTAATTCCAACAGACACGTAAGCTATCCTAAGACGTATGGAACTTTGAAAATTTATAAAAACTTAAAAGGCATAGTGATGAATTTAGACATATGCTGGTGAAGCATATTTTGATATACATGGTGTCACAAGTTTTTCATGTCCGGGGTGGTTCCCGGAGCAAATCCTGATGATGGTTCAAATTTTTAACTCACAGCTTATATATCAGAAGAAGAGGGATTTGATCTATGAAATCCACAAAAAGCCATAATGTGATATGAGGTGGGACTTTCGTGGATGTCAGGTTCGCCAAGAGAGCAAGATAAGGGTAGACAGGCAAAGCATCAGGTTCATGAGCGATTGGGATGAGCGTACGCACAAACGCTATGTCCAGCACTCTTGGTTCCTCAAGTAAGAGTAGTGGAGCAGGATAGCCGAATGTGAGAAGCAGTCGCAGTAATGGTAGCTTATAATATCGAATAGAGCAATCATGGGTAGACTTCGTCCGTAGCGTAGGAGTTGCGTAAGGTTTTCGTGGTCGAGGCGGTTATATTAAAATAAGTATTTTGTATTTGAATTTATTTTTGAAAACCATTTTTAATCTATAAAGAGCTATAGTCAAAATATTATTTGATACATATTTTGTATATTTGATAGTAATTAGACATAATTTTGACCATCACTATGATGGAATAAGGGCGGACAGAGCCTTGGACGGCATCAAACCTAAAATCGCCAATGGAGGCCTCGTATATTTGTTTACGCTTAGAGCCTCTTAGAATTTAATATACTTCAGTAGTTCAACTGAATTAAACAAATTCCTTACAGGATAAAAAAATCAGGAAGGTTAAAACTGAAAAAATTAACGGATAGCTGTGAAATGTGTATACAAAATATAAAATTGTTTTCCGCTCTACGCTTTGATATTACTTTATAATATTTCATAGATTCTTTATTACGCAAACATGTTAGCTGGGGTATTAGAATCACCAGAACTGAGATTCCAAGTTATTTCCGATGATACAGAAGGTTTTAAACCTAAAAATATGCTGCCTCTAGATCCCTTAGCCGAAGAATTAGGTATACACGTTCTCGACTGCCGGAAGCCTTATTTACCTTTCTCGGAATTTTATAACGAGCCACTTAGTGATACAGTTGAAATGGACCGGGACTTTGCAAATTATAAAAGTGACACAGGTAAGTACACATATATGGTAGATATATACAGTGCTATTCAAAAGTCCCCTCCCACTCTCGTATCTTTTGAACGGCTACACTTACATTAATAAAATTTGGAGGGTGAAAATAAAATGTTGTAAACTTCTCTACGAATGGTAACAGGTGACGTAATAGGCAAGTGATATCTCGTTTGAAAGGCATTGACATTGGCTACATAGCCATATTAATTTTGTTTGGATTTAAACTAATTTTGACTGATGAATTGAATAAATACCAAAATTATTGAAATTATTTTTTTAAATTTAATTAATCAAATATCAACAATGGATTCTTATAGCAAGTGTTCGAAATGTGCTCGTCTACTTCAAGTAAACTCTTGTCGTACTCGTTCGAATGTGTCAGCTGAAATTGCATTGCATTCTTCAATAATTCTTTCTTTCAAAACGCCAATGCTATCTGGTGCCGTAGTATAAACCTTGGATTTCAAGTACAGCATAGAAAAAAATCTAATGGTGTCAGATCTGGTGGCCGAGGTGGCCGTTCTATAGGACCTCGCCGGCCGATCCATCTACCTCGATATTATTCATCCAGGTAACGTCTTTGCACCATAATAATGTGCAGGAGCACCATCTAGTTGAAATGTTATTTCCAGATGGCCGAATTCATCTGGACGTCTATTCTTGAACAATGAGCGGCATAGATTTATGGCGAATGATCACATGAGGCGATCGTCGTTATATTCTTGGCCCGTGATCCGATATAATTGATCTCATGAAAATTATACGCTCCGGATCGCATGGTCCGAAATAGAGGAGCAGAGTCGAATGAATTGGCGCTTGCGCAGTAAAGAGGTTTTTCAATGGAAATTTGTTTTCATTCTGTTATAGAGAAATGAGTATATAATTTTTATTTCTCTATGCATTCCGTAATAATTCTGTCAGTTCTCTAGCTGTTTCTTTGAATCTCAAATTCTTGTGCATAGAGTTCAAAAAATACTTAGCCGTGAGTTTGAGTGGTTTTACTGGTTTTCAGTTAATTATGGACATGGAGTACTATCATTTTTGGCACGTAATGATGGAGGATTTACGGGAGGCAGAGGAGGAAGTACGAATTGATGAAGATAGAGGTTCCAGGTTTGACCATCGCTTGGAAGCTTGCCATTTGTGGGGGCACTTCTTTTGTAAGGAGTTGAACGCGACTGACTCATTTTTATTGAATTTTAATACTAATTGATTTACTAAACAGACTTCCTTTTTTATTATTGATAACATAACATAACAAATATGGAAAATAATTAATCACAGAAAATTATGACAACCGTTCAAAAAAAGAGGCTAAAAATAACTAGGAAGTGGATATTTTGTATCACATAATGCTGGCAACAGCGCAATAATTTTGAACGTTCACATGTAGGTTCAAGAATTAGTCGATCTTGACCGTGGGAGTCGATAGATCGCACGGGGTAGACCCCATCGTACGAGAGAAGCACCGGATCGTATGATTTTCAAGAATAGCCACCCTGGATTATCTTCCAGAATTTCAAGAATTAACGGCTCAATTGCATTTTGTAACATCTCCAGATACACTTCACCTCTTAAATTTGAATTTAGGAAAACAGGACCAACTATGTGGTTTCCCAAAATACCTGCCCAAACATTGACTTCTTCTGGAAATTGGGTATGTTGTTCACGAAAGGTGTGAGGATTTGTGTCACTCCAATACCTTACATTTTGTATATTCACATTTCCATTGAGGCAAAAAGTACTTTCGTCACTAAAACAAATTGTTTTTGTGTAATGTGGGTTTTGACTATTTTTATTTGTCATAGATTCACAGAACTCGAGTCTTCTGTCGGGGTCGTCATCCGAAAGGTGGTTCACCATTTTTAACTTGTATGGATGAAATTTATTTTTTGCGCGATCCATCTTTTTTGTTTATTTACAGCATCGGTTGTCAGGTCAGTAGGTTGTGTTTACTGGTTTCTAAGTCTAACACGTCGGTAAGTGATTTACTTACCGTTCAGACGTCGGTAAGTAAACTACGTCTTAGCCATACATACATTTAAGTGGTCCTAAATAATATATTACTTCATTCATTACACAAAAGAAACAAAAAAAATAAGAAGATTGATATTTTTTAATGAATAGAATCGAACAGAACAATATAAAAAGTAATAAATAGCATGAAAACAATTTCACCAAAATGCAAATTATATTTAAACTGATCGAGAAGTATGATTGTCACTTTTGACATTTCGTTCATTTCGAAGAAATTTAAATTATTTTATTCGAAATTTGAATATTTCCATACGATCGCGCAAAAAATGGTATAAGCATTTCGAACGTTAAGGGTAGTACCTCCAGCAAAATTGGAGGTACTACCAAACATTGCTGTCGACCGGTAAACAACCCTTACCGTTCTTGATTCTTAATATACTATTTAGCTAACACTCTCTGTACTGTACTTTTACTTACTTCACAGATAGACGCAACTTTAGTTGAAGAGGAAGTAGGGTTTACTACCATTTCAGCAACTATATCAATTTTTTTATCATCACTAAATGTTGGTCGACCAGATCGCTTGGCACCTTGAACACTACCTATTGCTTCAAACTCTCTCATTAAATGAACGTTCCGCTTTATGGAGATTCTTTCTAGATTCACCAATTCATAAGATAGCTGTTACTTGGTCGGCTTGAGTACATACCATTTTGCCTATGTAAACTCTTAAACGTCTCGTTAAACAATAATAAAATTATATATTTAAGCTATTTAGAAAAACTTTGCAAAGCAACAAATACTATTAAATTAGAAACGTCAATTTTTTTGACAACTAAACAGAGGCAGACTGAAAAATCTTCAATATTTAAATGTGAAATAATAATTTTGGTATTTATTCAATTTATCCGTCAAAATTAGTTTAAACCCAAACAACATTAATATGGCTATGTAGCCAATGTCAATGCTTTTCAAACGAGATATCACTTGCCATAAGGTCCTATTTAAATTATTGACTAGAGTGGCACTGTGACGTCATCTATTACTATTACGTCACCTGTTACCATTCGTAGAGAAGTTTACAACACTTTATTTTCACCCTCCAAATTTTATTATTGTAAGTGTAGCCGCTCAAAAGATACTAGGAGGGGAGGGGACTTTTGAATAGCACTGTATAGTAAATTCCAGTACCTGTTTCTTCCGAAGTTTATGAATCATCAGTATACCACCTGATGGTGAGGTTCTTGAGAGCAGAATCGGTAGATTTGCTTTCCATCCTTTTTTACAGTTCAATTCATGCGTTTACAAATGGATTGGATTCTTCTTTTTTAATAATTTTTTTGAAACGCCTATATTTGGGGCCGATTCTGAGGGAGTACAGCTTCCTTAGAAAACAGATAATTTGTCTTTGCTACAGCAATGACGAAGTAAACAAGAAAAATAAAGACAAAATATGTGTTCTCTAAGGATGCCCTACTCCCTATGTCAAGAATCCGGCGCCTGGGAGGCAGCAATGTAATGTGCTAATCCCCATACTTATTCACCCTATTTCTTGTTTGTCCACTCTCATCTGCATTATTTATCAACAGGTGAAGAGAACTGAGTTCTAGTATCACCTTAATGACAGCTGTGAAGCAGGATCGCATATGTCCTGTGGTATATAGGCAAACCAACTGCTGTATTTTCCCATATTTCAACTATTTTTGTCCTGTTGCTGAGGCTATTGCTCCATAGGTAGTGATAGGCATTACCAAGATGATGTGCATCCAACTCAGTGTACGAGGTTTGCAGCCCCAGCTATTTCATGTTAGTTCCAGGAAAATATTGTATCTAGGGTTACTCTTAGATACTTGACTTCGACTAAATGATGCATAGATAGGGAAGCTCCCTTTTTGTGGCAAATGCTACCAGGCTTGATTTGTGGACTGTCAGACATGAGTACAATTGCCCGACTCATGGCGCCCCCCTGCAAAGCACTCTATATTTAAAAACAAATCTTAATTTCATTCAAAGGTCACCATTGAATCTTTTTTAGAACTTTAATTCTTTACGTTAGGTTGGAGCGAAGCGACAGGGGGTAATTCGCAAAAATCTGACCGTAACGTTACGATGCTGCATTATGTGCCTTGAGCCTCTCTCTCTCGTTTACGAAGCAGCGATTCATATGCTTCGGACGGGATTCGAACCCGGGTCGCCCGCGTGGCAGGCGAGCATTCTACCACTGAACCACCGATGCTACATTAAAATTCTATGCAAAGCTGGTATTCGCAGTGCTGATGATATACTTGAATTTATTCGGATAAATTTTTTACTATTATTTCCATAATTTTTTGCAAGAATATTCTTTTTTAGAACTTTATTAGAACTTTAGTTCTTCACGTTAGGTTGGATTATATACAACTATATACAATTATATACGATTATATACAATCGGTTATTAATCGATTGTTGATGAAGGATTGATGATAATCGATTGAGGTTAATCGAATATCAATCGATTGCTGATAATCGATTGTTAATAATCGACTATTTAATCTATTGTTGATAGTTTATTATTCAATCGATTCTCGATCGATCAAAAATCATCGATTATTAGTCAGTCGAGGATAATTGATAATAATCAATTGTTGATCGATTAGAAATAATCGATTATATATGGATTGTTAAATGAAGTTTCATCCAGAGTAAAATAAATTCTTACATTAATATATGTGTATATATCTATTGATTCAAAAAATTTGATTATTGCTTAAGAAGAACTTAAGTTCTTACCGTGTGTCCCGTGACACGTCCTTCAATTTTTGTTTTGTTTTGGTTCTTTAGTCTGAACAGTTACAATGCAACAAGTCTAAACAAATTTTTTAATAGTTGGTTGGGGACTCTATTATACATATCTGGTCATTTTTTCACCGACCGTAGGATTGGAAATGAATTAATAGTGAACGGAAATACGAAGGCAAGAAATGGGTCCAACAAACTGCCAGTGGGAATACCGTTCCTCTAAAATCGGTAAAAAACTGATCAGACCTGTATATTTTGATAGCGTTCTAATTAACGAACCCGTATAATGTAACGGACATCTTATATTTCTAATTATTGTATTTATTTTATTTCTTTTCAATTTTTGTCTGTAGCATCAATTTCCTACTTCAATAACTCCCTTAGCGAATATTTCTGATTTTCATCCCTGTATCTATTCAAATATTACATTTTTAAAACACAAACTAATGTTTTAAATCTGTTTTCAGGTAAATTTAGTTTTATGCACTATCCATTTATATTGACGCCTGCAACAAAAACAATGGGACTTTATTTCGATAATAGGATACGAATGTATTCAGAGAGGAGAATAAGTTTTTTACAAGCATTCACAGGGTTGCCATCCCAACCATTTTTAAAATTGAAAGTGAGACGAGATCATATTATTGACGATGCTCTTGTAGAGGTATGTTTATATGTCAGATTATTTTATTTTGTAGTAATATGAAGAATGCTATACTAGCAAATATTGTTTATTCGTAATAGTACAAATAAAAGGCCAAGCTTAACCAACTCTAATATTAACAACATTACAAGCTACAACATCAACAAGTTAACTTGAGATGAAGAAGCTATGGGAATTTTTTCAACTGTATCTAAATTAAATAGTTGTTTTAGTTGGAAATGATTTCTATGGATAACCCTAGCGACTTGAAAAAACAATTGGTGGTAGAATTTGAAGGGGAACAAGGTATAGACGAAGGAGGAGTATCGAAAGAATTTTTTCAATTGGTGATAGAAGAAATTTTTAATCCTGACTATGCCATGTTCCAAATTTATCCAGAATCACGAACGGTGAGTATAAAAAGTTATATGAAAATAAATAATCTATTCTTTGGATCAGGATATAAGCAAAAATGATTATTGAAAGCCGTTTTCAGGAGTAGTTTATTTGGTATTCGATTGAAATAAAACACCAAGTCAAACCACAATATTTTTCTATTCTAACCACATTTGAGAATTTCTTGGATTTATTTTTACAGGTTTGGTTCAACCCTACCAGCTTTGAGAGTGATGCTCAGTTCACTTTAATAGGTATAGTGTTGGGATTGGCTATATATAATAACGTTATTTTGGCTGTTAATTTTCCCATGGTTCTCTATAGGAAATTGATGGGGAAACGAGGAAGTTTCGAAGACTTGCAGGATTTGAGTCCGGTAAATATAATTAAGACATACCGATTAAAAATAAATGTTTTTTCGAAAACGAGGAAAAATATGATTTTTTTTCCATTGTTAATAGTCAATGGTGAAATCATTTGTTCTCAATACTTTTAATCTCTTAAGGTGCACACCGAGGCCTCAATTTTATCGACTGATTCTATCAGCTCGAAATTCACTCAACCAGCAGAAATGACTGGTTTGAGCTATAAACCGTTTCAAGGTTAGAGTAAAGCACTCATTATTGTGTCACTTTTTCTACTCCATCAAAGAGTATTTGAATTGTGAGACATTTGCCCAATTTCACCAACCATTTTCTAAAGTTGTAATACCTGAATCAGATTTTGAGATTGCTAAGTGAAATTTTCGTTTTACCACGCGCTAAGAATTACTTGAGAGTGACAATATTGGATATTTTCTATCATGTTTAGGCGTTTCTTAGCCCATGGTGGAACGTAAATTCTATTTTGTCATTCCAAAATATGATTTAGGTATTACCTAACTTTAGGAACTGGATGATGAAGTTGGACAATTATATCTTATCGTGTTAGTTTTGGTTTTAATTTTTACTTTATGATTTTCTAAACAGTAGGATTAAATAGTTTATTGCAGTTGATAAACTAATACCATTTAGCATGAAACCTATTAGACATTTTTTGTCATGGATGGAATACATGACTTGATAGAAAAAAAACTTGCATAGACTCAAATGGGTAATTTGTTTTTATTTAAATCAATTTTTAAATAGCTATTTGTATTACTAGGGAGGAAAGTGCCACTTTTCCTCCCGCAGGATGTAGTTTACTGCCCGACGCGAAGCGGAGGGCAGTAAACATCCAAGGGAGGAAAAGGCACTTTACTCCCATGTGATACATATGATTTTTCCTCCTACCCACCTCTTTTTGAAAATTTTTTTACAACACAAATAGGTAACGAATATAATTAAGAACACAAGAATTATTTATTGAACAAATTTATCAATATATGTTATACAATTAAGTACATAGTATTGTTTAACTATATTTTATAATTATTTATGTAAATATTGATTGTGCAGTTTTGAGCAGCACTTATATGAACACCATTGGAAGAAGAAAGGGTTTGAACAGGAGTTGAATAGATGAGGCTTTCACTTGATGTAGATCCATAGTAAGTTATGAAATTGAACAATTTTATTTTGTTAAATCTACATTGTATTTAAACATAAAGTGACGCGTTTCGCTGTTTAAATACAATGTAGATTTAACAAAATAAAATTGTTTGATTCCATAACTTTGAACAGGAGCTTTAGTATTTGAAATATTTTCGCTTAGCACATTGTAATGGTGGTAACTTCTAGAAGTGCTTGGCTGATTTTGATCAAGTTCAGGTTCTAAATTGTTTCCCATAATTTGATCAGAAATTTTTCTTTTTTTGTGTAAGATTGTTCTACATCACTTGAATCGCTCTCCATTTTTCAAAAATTCAACTAAGTTTAATGAATGTAGCGACTTTGCACCTCAAAAGTCAATCGCCGTGTTTACTGTCAGTGAGCCACAGCATACTATGCTTTTCTTATTCTGAACTCAAAAAACGTATATCTAAGATTCCAGAAGCTGAAATTTGTATTGAAGAACTACGTTGAAGTAACATTAATGTTTGATTTTCACCAAAAAACAGGATATACAGGATGTTCTAGAAATTATGGAAACAATATGAATATAATGAATTCACAAGTTTCATCGTATACAACTTACTTGAAATGAGGGGGGGGGAAATACTTTCCTCCCTAGGGAGGGAAAGTATGAGTGTGTACTTTCTGTAGGGGTAGGAGGAAAATATAATTTCGTTTTTCTGGTATTAAAATAAATATGATCGATAGTTTTTGATATTCCATGCCTAATCGAAACTTAACAAAGAAACATGTGAAAACCTAAAATCCAGTTACGACTCTAACCGCCACCTTATGTTTCTATGACTCACCGGAATGTTATTTGTAGGTAGTGTATAACAGTTTAACAGAACTTTTGGATTGTCACGAACCAAACATTGAAGATGTGTTTATGTTAACATTTAGAATAGGTTACCAAGATGTGTTTGGCACTACTATTAGTTATGATCTAAAAGAAAACGGGGACAAAATAAGTGTTACGCAAGAAAATAAATATGTGAGTTTTTAATTAAATATTACATAGAATTAATGTATTTTATAGAATAGTTTGAATTCGATGATAATCTTGAAAAAGTTACACTAATATATCGAATATAAATGTTGTTTTCAGGAATTTGTGGAATTATATGCGAATTTCCTGTTAAATAAAGCAGTCGAAAAACAATTTTCGGCTTTTTATAAAGGATTTCAGATGGTGATAGACGAATCACCTCTTGAGCTGCTTTTCCGTCCAGAAGAAATTGAGCTGTTGATTTGTGGTAGCCAAGTAAGTATTAGTAGAGTATAGACACAGATGACAAGAGTTTTTTTTCTGTAGAGAGCAAAGATTTATAGCTCGATACAGAAAATAAACTTTCCACCGATTTTCTTTACAACCTTGATTATTAATTTTTCATTTACATAAACGTAGTGAACCTTTAAATTTTGACCTAATTATATACAGTTCACAGTATGGTGCTTTTTTGGGTAGTTATTTTTTTATTTTCGCTACCCACTCAAAATCTCGTTGGAAATGTCCAAAAAAAGCCCCCCTGCAAATGTGAACTCTTAATATTAACTCTAAGTTTACCTATTGCTTGGCCTATTCGTATCATTTACGTTCTTAAAATTTGTGTTCTGCTGATGTTAGTTCTTTGCGATATTCTTTCGTCATGTTAAGAATATTATCGACACAAAAACTAATGAATCAGAATTAACCGAACAAACAAAGATACACGTTAAATCACTGGAGTACACAAGCTAATATTGGCCATTTTAATGGTATACCTTCGAAAGTTGTCGTAAGGACGCACGCGCAGTACCGCACAACATACTCTTCGCCATGTCTTAAGTTTATTTCACACTTACACTATTTTATAAAAAAAACTTAATTACATAATATATAAATTATTGTTTTAGAACTTTGATTTTGATGCGTTGGAGCATTCAACAGAATACGATGGTGGTTATACAAACGAAAGTCAGATTATAAAAGATTTCTGGTCAGTGGTGCATGCTTTGTCCCTGGAAGACAAAAGGAAACTTTTACAGTTCACAACCGGCTCAGATCGTGTACCAATAGGTGGACTTTCGAGGCTGAAGCTCGTCATAGCCAAAAATGGACCAGATTCCGATCGACTACCTACATCTCATACGTGTTTTAACGTTCTTTTATTGCCAGAATATTCATCTAAAACAAAACTGAAGGATAGGCTGGTAAAAGCAATAAATTATTCGAAGGGATTCGGCATGTTGTAAAAAATTGTGTTTTGTGATTACGTAGATTATATTCAGTTACTAACAAAACTGATTTGTTTTAAATATAATTATTGTGTACAGCTCCGTCTTACGACATTCTGTTGATTATTAACTCTTTTTGTATTGTGAAATTTTTTGAAAATATACATTACTAAGAGAGAAAGAGAGAAGAAAAAAATTGAAATTGAGATTTTATATATTTCCCATATATAGATCAGGGCACTTAAAAGTAAAGAAGGAAATAGGTAAGAGAGTTTTATTTGTAAATACGATATCCCTCAAATCCGTTACAGCCACGATACACTTACTCACGGTATGTTCTTGCGCATGTAGCCGACAGCGTGTGACGTCATGTGGGAATCTCAATCAGTGATGCTAATGCTAAATATATGGGAAATACTCTGTTTGTGTTTAATTTTCATGCATTTTTCCACTTTATGAATGATTATTTAAATGCGACATGGTTTTTCAGATATAATATGAAATATTACTTTATTATCAGTAACTTAGTTATCTTTTTTTGGTAAGTACAATGATGCTGGGAGTTAACAATGTACAAAACGTGTAGAACGTGATCAGAAGGAAAAGGTCCGTTCGCAATATTACTAAAAGAACAAGAACAAAAACCCTCTCTCGGTTATAAACTGCGGAAGACACATTAAGGCGTCTATTCTGTAGTAATATTTCGTTCAGCTAAGGTTTTGTTTACAAACGATGTGCGAACGAAAAATTTTGAAACGTTATTCTGTATATCTTCTGTAAGTTCCTTGTGGCATTACTTATTATTTTTTCTCTTATTTTTTGGGAATCAAACCACAATAATGTTTTTCATTTTTTATTTCGACGTTTCGGTAGCGTTCCAGCTACCGTTGTCAAGATTAACTAGTAATAAAATAATTTTTGGTCCCTATCTGACACAACGAAAAAAATATGACAGTCTAGACAATCAATAATATTTTGAAGTTTAGGACTACAAAACTTTGTTGTCAAATTTCATTAATACAACTAAATACAGATAAATGTGTAGCTAGTATTTCAGCCGAATGTAGTCAAATTTGGTTACCAATGTTAGAAAGAGAAATTTCCAATAATCAATTACCTGCGTTATCAGGATAGCATCATAAGTTTTTATCCAGGTTTTCTTATGATTTATCATTGGAATAGTTGTTAATCGATACACACTTCAATACACAAAATCACCAAACTGAGTTATACATGTTTTGAAAACAAAAATGATCATACACAAAAAAATAACAACAAACGCGTTTTATTAACATTTCCAAAATAAGCGAAAAAAAGCGCTATCCCAATAAAAACCGTTCCTGGAACGTGCACTTCACTGGATTCCATTTCTAGTAGACTATCATATCGTTGAAATGACAAAATAAAATATTTTATTTCACATTTTACCAGAGATGAGATCTACTATTGAATGGATCTTAATAAAATTTGACAACAATGTTTTGTAGTCTCAAACTTCAAAATATTATTGATTTTCTAGTTGTCATATTTTTTTCGTTGTCAGATAGGGACCAAAAATTATTTTATCACTAGTTAATCTTGACAACGTAGCTGGAACGCTACCGAAACGTCGAAATAAAAAATAAAAAACATTATTGTGGTTTGATTCCCAAAAAATAAGAGAAAAAATAATATTTTTTACATTTTAAAAAGATTTGAAACAGAAATATTTATGGGTGTGCAAAATTAAAACACACCATTATAGTATAAATATTTTATATTTCTACCATTATATTTTATTTATTATACGAGACTCCTTAACAAAGGTGTCACTAGAATACGAAACGAGCCAAAGGCGAGTTTCGTATGGTTAATGCGAGTGTATTAATAACCATTACATGAAACTTGCATACACTATTTTTTCTACGAAAAATAAATTTGATTTGAAAAAAAATTTAAAAAAATGCACAAACCAACAAAAATGCACCACATTAAACTAATATAAAACGTATATAGGTATGTTACTGTTATACAAACTTAGTAATAAATTATTGTAAACAAAAATGAATAATTCTTTTTTTAATTTCTTGGGAAATTAAACCACAATATTTTTAAATTCTTTATGTATTTACCTTGGTCATTAAGTATTTTTGGTCTGGTGTTCGAAATTTATTTTGGTCTTTTCTCGACATTCTACAGAAAATATTGGCCTACTTGGTTATTTAAAAATCTAGATTTCTATTGATCAATTTTTCAGTTTCATAATTAAAACCAGTGTTATAATGAGTATCATTATGAAACTGAAAATTGGCATTTATTTAATAATTTATAGTATAGGAGTAGAAAAAGCTTATATTTAGAATCATTCATTGAAATTTGTTAATTTTGACATATTCTTGTCCAGTTTTGAAAACTGATTTTCCTATTAATTTCCCTTAATCGTTACAAAACAAAAATAGCCTTATATTATAAAACAGTATTAAATAACACTAATAACATTAAATTAGTGGGTGATAAAATTCCAAATGAACCAATCAACTAAAGTAAAATTGAAATTAAACCTAACCACACCTTGTATTGCATGAAAACACAATGACTCGAAAGACTGGTGAGAGGTGGGTGTAAATTTCTGGTTCCCGCGTGACGTAACTGCGCAGCTTGACGCAATTTGGAGTAGACATCAGCATACTGTGAGTAAGTGTATCGTGGTTACAGCTTTGATTGGCAATAGATTGAAAAAACAACGTTTAATTGGTTCATACACATTTATTTGAAATAATATGAAGAGTTAAATCTATACATATAATAAACCTATTTTAGAACTGTTACGTTTAAAAAATGGTATCAAGATACAGCCAATATAAAATCTAAAGAGGATTTCTAATTGATATTCAATTACTGACTTTCACATTCCTCATAAATATTTATAAGCACCTTCATTCATTTCATTCTTTTCAATTTGAAAAATCAGACTTTTTAATTGGTTTTTTAACAATGCTCAATGTAATCAGGCATAAATAAAACAATATATGCACCATCCTTTTTAATAAGGTGAGAATTATATGTTTACCGGTTAAGTGAACATAATATAATATACTGGAAGTGTTGGAAAAGGTTCTAATTTTTACGTAAGAAATTAGTCCTGTGTTCATTTTATCAGTTTTTTCAATGTCACTTTTGAATCGAAAATACTAGTTTAATAATGATAATTTATACAATTTCAGTCATTCGAAGAATTGTTAGCAATAAATAAATGTAACTGATGTGATGAATACATTTTAAAGGGTTTTCACTAA
Organism: Galerucella calmariensis; assembly: GCA_910591675.1. Taxonomy (NCBI): domain Eukaryota; kingdom Metazoa; phylum Arthropoda; class Insecta; order Coleoptera; family Chrysomelidae; genus Galerucella; species Galerucella calmariensis. The sequence goes on along the minus strand of CAJUYG010000952.1, from coordinate 87,977 downwards.
AAGCAACTAGTGATGGTATCACAATGCGACTGTTTGAAAACTATTTTTAAGCAACTTGACACGTCGGTAATTATACCCATTTGCACCAACCTATGCCTAGTGCTTACCTAGGTAGGTATCCATTGAATGTAGGTATAATTTAACGTGCTCCTAAATAAAAATCATTTGCCAAGGCGTATTTGCACAGTTCCCTAGCTAGGGATGCGTTACTCTTGGCATCGTCACCTTTATATGAAAAAATTTACTTACCGAAAAATAAACTGGCTGGCTAATGCTTAGGCCATTCGTACGATAGGGTGACACACAAGAAAAAAAATGAAACTCACCTTGATGGAGTTCCAAAAATGAATCAAGGAAAATGATTGAAGAAGCTGTATAGCTTCTCGATAAATTTACCAATGATCCTGATTCAGTTTAGGACTACGCTTGGCAAGCTATACAGGAGGGGGACGGCGAATAGAATGGTTATTTTCCCTTTCCCCTCTGTATAGCTTCTTCTATCATTTTCCTTGCCCTTCGTGACAACCAATGATCCTGATTCAGTAAAAAAGAGAGGAGAGAATATAACAGTATAAAGAATCATCGACCAAAGTGGCTTCTGAATATGGCCGACTTCCGTGAACAGACCAGAGACGTACATTAAATCATTCAATTAGGGGAAACAAAAAACTCTCATATGCATCTTTTTGAGGTGGTACTTTTTCTTGTTAGAGAATTGATATCAGATTTTGGTACATTCAAAAATTTCATTACACTATTGTACAACACACATTTTGTGGAATGGAAGAAGAAACCTCCATCCACATACTTTCCAACTGCATAGCACTTCAGAATCCTAGAGCACAGCACCTAGGAGATTACTGGATAGAAGAGGAACATTTGCCTAAGTTGAAGCCTGCAGACATCCTAAAATACCTCCGGGAAATAGGACTAAAGGAACTACTAGTTTTCGAGACTCTCCTCAGAAACTGAGTAGAAGTAAGGGGGCACAATAGATCTTTTAGGTCTCAGTGAATGTCACCCCAAAACACACACATACACATACATACATACAACACAAAATCAACTTGAATTTATACTAATACTCATAAATAACCTTCCTAATACTGAAAATCACTATTTTTTTAACGTGGTTTTTCAATTTGTCACCTTTTAGTATATTAAGGTTATCTATGTTGACACAAGATTTGATCACTAATGTGGCTTCTCAATATGGCGACTTCCGTGGAAAGTTGTTTAAATCACTACCACGCTTAACTTCCCTCCTTTTTCTTTTACCTCGTTGTAGTTGGCTTCCACATATGAACGGAATAGTGAACCAGATGTGAAATTAACAATGTTGTAGATATGTCCTAGAGCTCATCACTTAGAAATCAGACAACCTGGGACAAGCCACAAGATGGTATGTCGAAAAAGTATAACTTTTCAAAGAAATTCGTTACTGATTTAAGCAACAAGAAGGAATGGGATCCAAATACCATTACCAGACTTGGAAAGAATTCCATTCAATGGTACAGACTGCTCAAAAGCAATAGAAGGAACTGGGATAGGAGTGTACTGCCGGGAACCAAACACTCTGAAAGCTTGGGGAAAGCCCCAAGTATATTTCAAGCGAAAATTCACGCCCTAATAAAGTGCGCCCAGTTCAATATTGATTGAGGATACGAAAGGCGAAGGATTAATGTCTATGCGAGAACAATATAGTCACCTTTCTTCCAGAACACACTTGTATAAAAGAAAAGAAAATAGCAGATGAACTAGCAAAAAGGTCTAAAATACCCTTTTGAGGGCTTGAATCCTTTTGCGAAAATAGCTCCCATGTAATATTGGAAGAAATAGGTAAAGACTATGGAAAGATCTAGTAAGGCTTAGACAATCAAAGATTCTTCTGGGTGACCTGTTGAGATCAAATGAATAAAAAGTCAAGATAAAACTGTTTTAACAGAAATTCTAACGGGACATTGTCGCCAGAATGGGCACTTGAGAAAGTTCAAGCAATTCAGAATCCTAGGGCACAGCACCTGGGAGACTTCTGAATAGAAGAGGGACATTTACCTAAGTTGAAGCCTGCAGATATCCTAAAATTCCACCGGGAAATAGGACTAAAGGAGCTACTAGTCTCTGAGACTTAGAAACTAAGTAGTACAGGGACACAATAGTTCTTTTGTGTCTCAGTGAATGCCACTCCAAAATACATACATACATGTGTCCTACAGTACGTAAGGGAAGAACTAACTTATTTGGTATTGTGTTAAATGGAAAAAATATCTATTTAGGTATTACAGCACGCGTACTCTGTAACTTAATAGAAGTAGAAATAGAAAAGAAATAGCAAAGAAAAGAAATTTCTTTCTATGGACAAATGCTACTCTCTATGACTTTTTCCTGTAAACTTCGGGCGAGCTCGGGTAGAAGGAAACGAGTACTATCTAACTTGAAAACATTTTCCGATTTTTATATTCTGTGATGCTTTTGACATTTAGTTGCCAGTAATATCAATTATTATTTCCATTTCTGAGCTTTGTTTTTTCTGAGCTTTCCATCTTGCCATTCTATATAGAATGTTTAATTTTACCAATCTTTAAGAACCAAGTATTATTGAATTATTTGAATGTTAAACCCCCTGGCAGCGATGGGTAATCACTTGCTATGAATAGCGAGGATCGTCGGTTCAATTCCTACCAAGATCGTATAAGTATGTATATAAAAACAGATAGAAAGACCTTTGTAGCCGTTTTTATTTCTATCTGCCGAATATTCACACGGAATTACTCGAAAGTCTCCGAATACACATACAGAGTAACTTTACAAGAAATTTCCTTTCTATTCTATTACAGAGTTCACGCGCAGGCCTGTTTTCGAACAATGTGTACACTCAACAGAAGCAAACAAGCCTTGGGTGGGCGTATCCATGTCGCTGTAGTTGTATGTACAGGGTTATTCATTATAAATTACCCACACCCTATCATGGTTATTATTACTTCTACAAAAAAAAGTTTCACATAAAAGTTGTTTGGTTACAGCTGAATTTTCTTAATATTCTATCAAAAGTTCAGTAGCGTGCGTATTTAAGGGGATAGAAAAAGTAATAGTTCTTTTTTAAATGGGACACTCTCTATATTTTCACATTTTTGGAATAAACTTTTTTTTCTGATGTCAAAAATATATAATATGTTACCCCTACCTTGTACCGTTTTTGAGTTATGAAATGTTCCATAGCTTACTTTAATAAATTATCTTTTTCATATTAACAGTAATTACTAAAACTCAGATTTTCAACATTTCATAACTCGAAAACGGTACAAGGTAGGGGTAACATATTACATATTTTTGAAATCAGAAAAAAAAGTCCATTCCAAAATTGTGAAAATATACAGGGTATCCTATTTAAAAAAGAACTAATTACTTTTTGTATCCCCTTAAACACGCACGCTACTGAACTTTTGATAGAATATTAAGAAAATTCAGCTGTAACCAAACAACTTTTATGCAAGACTTTTTTTTCTAGAAGTAATAATAACGATGATAGGGGGTGGGTAATTTATAATGAATTACCCTGTATGTAGCAATCGATATTTTGAATCGAAAACCAATTACCGCTACCAAACGTGCCAACTGTCAAAAGATGTCATCAAAGTCGAATCTGTTTACACATCAGGATGTTTTGGAGTAGAGCAGTTTGTTAACTTTTTATTTAATTCAAATCATTAGTGTGACCAAAACTTTACATCGTTTGCTTTTCCCATATTTTTTATACCATCTGAAAGTTGTTATATTTATGCCTATAATACAATAATTATTTGACTTTGAAAAGTTGATAGTGAAGACAAAAACTTTTAATTCAATAGTTTACACATTGTGCGTCACATGATCTATATGGCGTGGCAATTAAATAACGGAGCTCTTCATCTTAATAGCAACCAGCAAATTCGTCCTTCTTTTAGCTTTAGCTTGCTTTCAAGTGTTGGTGATAGGAAATACTAGTAACATCCCGATCTTGGAAAAATATAAAAGTGTACCAGCGAGTTAACTAGAAATTCCTGTTGCGAAATGAAATCACTCATGGAATGTTGAAGTAAGTCTTCAAAAGATAATGTGATATATTGTAGAATAGCGCAAACCAGAGGTCAATTAAAGATTAATAAAGTAGAAAGATCTATTTTGGATTGAACTTCACAAAAGTTAAAATACCAAAATGAAACCAAAAAATTATTCAGAACCTAAAATATCAACATCTAATCTGATTATGGAATGATTCAGAAACTTTCTTAAGTCATCGCTCTGCATAACGCTGAAAACACAAGCGCGAATGAGCATTATGAAACCGAGTGCTTGTGGCTCTTAGAGTAGGTGAATAAGGATATCTATAAAAGTTGGTATAAGCCGTGGAATAAGTGGTGGATTTCGTTAGCTGCTCTTTGAAGCCGTGATATAGATTCCTGTGAACAATTCAACAGATCTGGCATAGTTTTCATTTCTACCTGCCATCTTGAGTGGAAAGTTCATTGAACAGAACACATTCTGAATTTATTATTGAGGTTGACCGCAGATGAGGTATACTGAATTGTTTTGAACGATAAAAGAGACGTAGGCACCAGTGTATAGATAAAGAACGATTATTTGCACATGCCTCACATCAGTTTAATTACTTAATTGCCAAACTTCCTATGTTAAGATGGTGTAGATTTACAAAAAATAAACCCACTAGAAGAGTAAACACACTAATTATTTAAAGTCAACATTAAAACATTAGAATCCAAAACCAACACAGATTTGGTATCGTATTATTTGAAAGAAATAATACAATACATTTTGTATTATTATAAGCCAATCGGTATTTTCCAGTAAATAGGACAACATATCGATAATGACATCATCATATATACAAGCTGATCATTTTAAATGGTACCAACATTGCAATTTTTGGAAACCGTAGAAATTACTAGGTCAAATTAATCAATTTTTGAAAAGCCGCATATAACTCTGAATATAAAACACATATCCGACATGTTTGGGTACCATGCTGGCACGATTTAAATTGATCAGCCTGTCAAATTCGCACTAAATTTCCAATCCAATTTTTTTTTTAGGTTTAGAATCACTTACTGAACATAAAATAACAAAATGTTGACAGATTCCGGTGGAGCTTCAGGCGCCATCTTGAAAACCGTTTACGATTTATGACCCGTCTAATGAACCGGTTATTCTATCTTAGCCAATAACTGTTGAAATATTGGATTAATAAATAAAATGCATTAATCCATTTTTAAAGATAAATTTATTCTTTACAACTTTTTTTCTAATGTCCATACTTTTTGAGATAAAGGACGCCGAGCGTCGACATTTCTACCGTTTCTTTTCTGTCTCTAAAAGAAGGAAAGAAAAGATCTGGCGTTGGGTAAAATTTCGACATAATAGTGATCCAGTTTTCAACGAGAAGTCGTACCTAGATATTTACGATTTTGATTTAATTCTCTGCAAGTGTTTCTAAGCCTTATAACAAAAAAATTGGATCGGAAATGTACTAAGCAAGGTTAATTGCTACCAAATGTGTATATTATCTCTGATTGCTACTGGAGTTATCAGCTGTTGAGATGTTGACTTCAAAGTGTATAGCTAAGATTATGTTACTTATCCAGTCTGTTTAAACATCGAAAGTGAGGTTAATACAGTTAAAGTAGATGGAATAGCTATTTAATTTTGATATATAAAGTACTAAGCAGGTGAATGAAAAGGAAATATAATTTGTAAAAAAGGAAACATGTAAGTATTTCATTTAGTACCTATATTCAATAATCATTTTCAACTTGAAGTAATTGATACAAAGTTAAAATTATTTTCAGACAATAGGGATCATCAAACTAATACACATTCTAATTACCCATTTTGTTTTATACTTCAATATTTGCTCTATTCAATTAAATAATGAAGTTAAGTTGTTTTTATATGGTTATATCGTGAAGATATCCCATCCACGTTTAACTTTGAACAATAATTCATTGTCTCTTTGCCCAAGAAGTAGATGTTTGTCCTTAGTGAAAGGTCTACTCTTTGAAAAATCATTTTCAAATTTGATTTGTATTTCCTATTGCTTAAATTAGATATAATGACAATTGAAAAAAATATTGTATTAACAAATGTATAATTGAAATTATTGATATCTAGTGTTAAAATTGAAGTTTGTTTGAAAACATTTCGGGAACAAAAAGTTTTTTTGTATAACTGTCCTATTTGGACAATAAAATAGATACATTTAATATTTCAATAAAACAAAAGTTTACCAGTTCATGAATTTTTGACAATTTCAACGATTACAGCTCTTGCTGCGAAGTGATATTGTTAGGTGTCGCCTTAGTCACCAACAGACAATATTGTATACAGCTTACTCCTTTTATTTAAAGTTTTTGCTGGTGTTTATTGTTTATCACGCATAATGATGAATAAGAGATTGAAGTATTCCTGGTGATATTGAAGAGCTACAATTGAAGTATAATAGACTATAAGCCCATGGGGAAAAAGTGTCGCGATTTGAAACAGCAGCAAACCCATTCAGAACAATAGTTTATCATGCCACCATCGGTTCCAGCACTATGGCGTACATTTTCTCTTGTGCAGAAAAGCGCAGTGGAAAACTGAATATTTTATTTTCACCCCCCGAAACCGTGATATGAAACTGTACGCCGTTTGTTACATTTGATAGTAGAACCATAGGAGATCGGTCCAGACTCTATGGAGTTCAAAAATAATCGTTTGGAAAATCTAGTAAAATTTTTAAAAACCCTTATTTTTTACCCCCAGTTACCGTGATATGAAACTGTACGCCGTTTGTTACATTTGATATTAGAATCATAGGAGATCGGTCCAGACTCTATGGCGTTCAAAAATAATCGTTCGGAAATTTTGGAAAATTTTTAAAAACTCGTATTTCTTACCCCCTGAAACCGTGATATGAAGCTGTACGCCGTTTGTTACATTTGATAGTAGAACCATAGGAGATCGGTCCAGACTCTATGGCGTTCGGAAAATCTAGGAAAATTTTTAAAAACTTATTTTTTACCCCCCGAAGCCGTGTCATGAAACTGTACGCCTTTTGTTACATTTGATAGTATAATCATAGGAGATCGGTCCAGACTCTATGACGTTCAAAAATAATCATTCAGAAAATCTAGGAACATTTTTAAAAACTCTACCCTCTAAAAAGGTGATTTCAAACTGTACGTCATTGGTTTCTGTAGATTATACAACATATAAATAAAGATTTGAGAGAAGAAAGCCGTGGGAAATTGTTTCTTTTTCGAGATTTTCCTTTTAGAATAAAATAATGTCGTTAGTGTGGATAGTCAAGGAACTGGCAAGTTTATCTGAAGCCGTGAAAGGAATGCAGTCGAAAACATTTGATATTGCCACGTTTAACTATGAAAAAGCTAAATTGCTAAGTATGTAGTGGTAAAAAATAAGTTTTTAAAAATTTTCCTAGATTTTCCGAACTATTATTTTTGAATGCAATAGAGTCTGGACCGATCTCCTATGGTTCTACTATCAAATGTAACAAACGGCGTATAGTTTCATATCACGGTTTCAGGGGGTGAAAAATGAAATGTTCAGTTTTCCACTGCGCTTTTCTGCACAAGAGAAAATGTACACCATAGTACTGGAACCGATGGTGGCATGATAAACTATCGTTCTGAATGGATTTGCTGCTGTTTCAAATCGCGACACTTTTTTCCCCATGGGCTCATAGTCTATAACCAATAAAATCGGCACAGCCATATGGTATCGCATATTATTTCAGATCATCTGCTCATTTCTTGCAGACTTAGGAGCAAGTATGAAAGAACAGAGATTGGAAGTGTACAGTACGATTATATTACTTATAAAAAGGCTATTGTATAAAGTATCAACAGCCTTACAGTAACATATTCCACTTTACTTCAAAATTGAACAGCTGGTTCAAATGTGTAACAGCTACACTGTTCATAATCAGAAATGATAATTCTTTCGTGGATTGAATGATTATGCCTTTCGCTGCTATTTGGTTAAAAAATACGACGCTGTTTTGTAAACGTCACACGTTAACGTTATAGAGAAAGATTATTATATTTTATTCAGTATTATTATAAAATAAAGTTTATTGTAAATTTGTTGATAAATATACAATTAAATATAAAGTCTTACACAATTTCAAATTTGTCAATTAATTTTATACGTTTTCTGAAAATATAAGTATAAATTTGCAATTGACAATAGAAAATACTTTTATGGAAGTTTTTCCTATAAATAACTATTCCAGCTTATTCAATAAACTAATGGTAAATATTCAACATTCTTGCATGAATTATATAACTGTTATCTGCTGAGATTTACCAATGAATACCACTCACTAGTTTCTTCTGTTAATTCTAAAGAACCAAGATCTAATTCTACGCCGCCCATGAATTCGTTCTCTTGTAGGGCATCATAATTCCATACGGTTGCCTGCAGCCTTCTCATTTTAATTATCTCCAGTGACATGCGATATTCCAACTAAATAAAACAAATAATATATAATTAGGTATATCAAGTTATTATCACAAGAATACGCTATTCTTGACGCATGAATAATTATAATTTGTATAAAGAATATAATTATTGTTTTTCGATTTTCCAATTCTTCAAGATAAAATTGAATAACCTTCTTTAAAACAGCTGACACATAACTGATTTTTCAACTGATTGTATAATAAAATTTCCTTTTTTAATATTTGCATAAAATGGAGCTCTATAATAAGAAAAAAAGAACTTATAATTTCAACGAAAGTAAAGGACAAATTCTCATTTTATTGGAAAGAATATCCCATCCTGGAATCTAACAAACTGTTGCAGTCTCCAATTCACAAAAATTAAGGACATGGGAAATCATAAGTAATATACTATACTATCTTTTCTGGTTCCAAAACAGCACAGAAAAAAAAATTGTTGCTGCATTTGCTGAGAACGGCTTACTTGTTGACGTACTTCCGCTGGTGTATTATTCATATTAAATATTAACTCTTTTAGTATGCCCTAAATGGAAACATCCGGTGACGTCAAATCAGGCTAATAGGAAGGGTATTCGAAATCCGTGTCACGAGAAGTTGCTGTTTTATCAAAATGTTACTGAAGTAAGGCTAGGGAGGTCATGTGCAAATTCTTTCACCTAGAAGAGGAAACTGCTGAGAACATCAGTGCGATTGCCAGTGGCGGATTTGCCATAAGGCCCAGTAGGCCCGGGCCTAGGGCGGCCAGATACGAAGGGCGGCAATCGTGCCAAAAAAACTCAGTGATGATAACAAGAAATAACTCAAATTCGAAAAAAAAAAAAAGCGAATAAACTGTCCTTCGTACAGGAATATGAAAAAGATTTTCGACGCAATCGAAAGCGTAAGCTGCTTCCTGGCGAGACTAATACAGGTGAAGAGATGCAACAAAGTGGCCGTGAAAATTTTAGAATACATACTTTTTTGGTAGTAATTGATACATTGTCAGAAGAACTGAAAAGACGCCGGGATGCTTATAAATTACTCTACAATAAATTCCACTTTATTACCAACCTGAAGAATCTAAGCATCTCAGAAGTCGAAGATAAGGCCAAAGCATTGCAAATGATTTATTCTACTGACTTAGAAGACAATTTTACAGAAGAATATCTTCATTTTCGTTCCCACTGCAGCATAAAAAATGAGGAGCAAAAGAGTGCAGTCAGTTTGTTGAAATGGTTACGAACCGAAGGTCTTCAAACCATTTATCCAAACGTGGATATTGGTCTTCGTATGTGTGTGTGTACACCCGCCAGTAACTGTACAGGAGAAAGATCGTTTTCTTGTTTGCGCAGAGTTAAAAACTATTTACGCACTACAATGACGGAGCAGAGGCTAAACGATCTTGCTTTGCTTAACATAGAAGCTGATTTTTTAAGGAAATTGGATTGCGAAGATTTAATTAATAATTTTGCTGCGCTTAAGTGCAGACGACGAGTTTTGTAACACATTGTAAAACCTTTATTTTATTAAAAAGGAAACCTAAAACCATTTTAAATGTTTTATTCAAATTTCCAATCATCCCTGGCCTCGGAAAATATTATAAACTAGCTTTATAAGCTAGCTTTTAGTTAACAATTTTCTGAATCAAATAAAAGTGGCAATAGAGTAAATTCATGAATTATGTATCTAGTCTCTAATGATCGGTGCTGAGAAAAGGGCGGCACATGGCCTGGGGCCTAGAGCGGCTAGGACTGCAAATCCGCCACTGGCGATTGCCTGGCGAATGTGCGGTTTCTTGTACTGATTAGCTAAAACAAAAAAAGAGTCGGGCTAGAGAATGTAATCTAGATGGATCTAAGGACCACAATAAATCTGAAAAAGTCGCAGTGGAATAGGCCGATTAAAATCTAATCTAAGGCTAGAGAGTGTCTGGCGGTTCGTTTCGCCATCCTGTTGAAACCTTTGCTTTTACACCTATTTCTTAAATATCTCAAAAAATGAAATCATTCGATGTTTGCAACGATTTTGATGCTCCATATATAACCAGTAAATATCTTGGCACTTTCATAGCTTAAATTATTCAAATAGCCTAGTCAAAACACACAAAATATCCGTAAAATGCCGCAAAAATTACAATTACGATGCTAGGCATGCAATTTTCCGGAAAATCGTTGACTAAATTTTTTCACTCTAGTTGTTTAAATAATGAAAATACAAAAAAATATTGAAATCAAAAATTGTAGCTGATACATTTATCCACAAATTTTATCTGAAAAGTTTTTCTGTAAATTGAAAAGTTTTCGAGATAAAATTAAGTCAGTGCTAGTCAGTACGTGGTTACGCGCGAACGGCCCGGGAGGGAAGTTATTTGTATTTTTTGTGAGGTTTCATGTGTACTTTGACTAGGTTAAAAGTGAAAATTAGTGAATCAGAATTATCAAAACAATTGACTTTTGGCTTCATTACTGAATATGTTGGACAAACAAATGGTGGAGGAAGTAATATTACAAACCATGTATAGTTCTTTCGGGTTAATGTTGTAGCTATTACTGATAAAAAAGAAAACATTTTTATGACTATTGGACATCCGAAATTGTGCAAGAGTGAGAGTAATTTTGAAGGGGAGTTCAAGTAACAAGTATTCAATATTCAAGCTTGTATATAAGTTCATGAAAGAGCACAATTGTGCCAAATTCATATTCATATTTCAATTTCTCCGTATAACTTTTCAATAAGATTCTTTTAATTATTTCTTAGTGTTAGTAGATTAATTTTTGATTTCAATTGCAGTTGATTGGATTAATCGATACAAACTTACCATTTCCATAAAACTAGGATGACAATTTTTTTTGACGACCTTAGTTTTGCGTTTGGTACTCTTCTGTACATCTGGTTGTAAGTAAACTTTAACATAAGTGGAAGGTTCTTGGTTATTGGCTAGTCTCGGTAGTCCTCTGGCATGTTGAACCATTACACTAAATACTCCTTTCCTGTATTGTAATGATAATTTTAATTGGCCTTTAAGACGACCCGATGATTCGTAAACAGTCCCTGTTCTGTCTGTGAAAAATATTGATTATAAACAATTTGCCAGGTGCTACAAAGGATTATATGTATTACACAAGACAAGACAATCAGCAGTTGAACCATACAATAAAAAGAAAATAGGACAGTATCGACAGAAGCGATACAGAAATAGAGATGTTATAACAGCTTTTTCAGACTCTGAGAAAGTGTTTGAGGAAACGAAAAGTGATACAGAGGATGTAGTCGAAAAACAAAATTGAAATAGTGATACTATTGAGAGTGAGCGTCTTCAAAGTCTTGCTGAAACGTCAATTTTAATAATATATAATTTAATCAACCAAAGGGTTTTAACAAGTAAGTAGGAGATGATATGAGGAATACTACTTGAAAGAGAGAGGTAAGCGTCGTGAAAATTTTTCAATTCATTTTCCTCCACAAGATTATGTGGTCTGTAAAGTACTGCGTCTATATTACTTGATCATTTAACCACTCTCAAGCATAGATCCTATCATCTACATGTGGTTCTGTTTATCCCTCCTTTTCGAGGGATGTGTTTATTGATAACAAGCGTTGTCAAAAGCCTGAGAACGGTAATTAATCTTATTTCCAAATGGTTGGGTTCAAGCGCATTCAACTAATGCCGTTACAAACTTTTGACTGATATATTTTATATTTCTTTTGTATGCCGATATAACTGATGTTCTAACTACTTACCTTTAACTTTTTTGGAATATTCCTCTGAATATTGTTGATCTCTCAGCAACGGGTGGAAAAAGGTGTACACTAAGTCCGAATGAGCAATTTCATGAGCACAAAGAAATAGTGATTTGACGAATAAGCTTATTTCATGGAAGCGCTTCTGAGCAACCTGCTTAATATTTGAGCGACCCATGTGTAAACCAGTTGACAAACTAAAAAAATATACATGTTTGAATCAGTGTAGGTATACAATAATCATTATCAAGACTAATTTACTACCAAACGAGGTAATTTGCAATTTTTACTTATATTTTGTAAGTGCATTGGACAAAGTACTAAGAAAGTTTTTATTAAAATATATTTTTTATAATCAAAGACATGTTTACATCATTTGAATGGAAAAAAGGTAAGAGGTATGTCCCACAACACCTCCAGGTGCAAACTAATTTTCATATATAACTATTATGTATTATTCTCACTGTCTTTATGGCACATTGACACATTTTTTGTAAGTTTGTGGTGATTTATCCGATGATTGGTGAGGAGGGATTGGATTTTTTTTGGTATCCACTATCCTTATTACATAAACTATCCAGTGAACATACGCCTCCGTTAATTACTTTATTTATTTATTGCTTGGTTGGAAGTGTGGAGTGAAGAGGTAGTTTTAATATTTTTTAACAATTTTCATTGTCATATTATGGCGTTACCAATCCAGCAAGCCGATGCATATGCCAATTCTTTAATTAAGAACCCACAACCACTCTTTTACACTGTGATTACAGTGAAACACATCCTATGAGAGTATCAAATGTATTACGCATCTAAATTAAGACAAAGGACTATCAACAAATGATGATTGAAGTCCTCTGCTAGTTAATAGTTATTTTACTAACAAGTGTATTAATGAGGGACATTAACAATCGAGATAATTTAATTTAATGTTCGAGATTGTTAATTGCCCTTTTAATACTCGTGTTAGTTACAAAGCTTTTCCGTCGACTGTATAAATTGTATTCGTTTTACTCAATATTTAAAAACTAAAAATATTTATTTGTATAGGTAAGTACTGTCAAAAATAAATAATGACATTGAAATATATGTTTGGTTGCCTACACCACAGGTAACTATCAATATAAATATAATGTATGAGATGTGCGTAGGGTTGCCTGTAGAAAAATCGTTGATTAATGTAAATCATGCATTAATAGGGGGTCATCAATGTATGATTTTGTCTAATTTTGAGAACGTTAATAGAATATGTTAATACACGGTTGACGGAAAAGGTATTAAACTGAAATCCAAAATTGATTAGTATATTAAACACCAAGGTATAGAACAGAAATTCATTTGCATTAGGTTTCATAAAAAAAAACAGATATCTACAGAAATTTGCAGCCGCACAATTAAGACGAATCTAATGACAGCTCAAATGAAAGTAACAGTTCGTGCTCATTCGGCAGAAGAATGAAGCATGGAAAGGTTAAAAATACCAAAAAGAAAACATTGAGAGACTTTGCATAAAATGAAATCAATGTTCGATACGGCATAAGTAAACAAACTCATCTAAAAGGAATTGAAACATTGAGTGCTCTCAGAAATATTATCTATAAAACACAAACAATTATAAGGATTCTCAAATATAGATCATGCATTATTATAATTGAAAAAACTAGATAAGATATGCAAGAAAAATGAATTTAGTTACTTGCCTAGTTAAATGTTTAACCGAGATTCAGTTACCTTGGATGATATGATGATAAAATATAATGAATAATATATTTTTGATTTGATCAATTCCACTCAAATATTAAGAGTTTTTTTAGTAAAAATATTTTGTACATATCCAAGATTTTATTATCCTGAAATCATGTTTTAAGTTGTTATAAATAAATTTCAGGACTGACCATTGAACTCCCATTTAAATCTCACTTCTTGTCGTAGAAGTCAATAACCAAGGCATTGAGCTTGGCTCTCATCTCATCTCCTTTGATGGTTTTTACAAGAAAAAAAGATGTGATAAGTCCACATTAGTGTAAGTATGGAGGGAATCTGCCATGATTGTGTTTCAATCTTGTAATCGAAACTGAATTTTTCCTTCTTTCATTATATTTGGAGATATGTGTAATTGTATGTGGTATAGTAGGTATAATAATTGCTAGAATTGGCGGTAAAATATTTACATTGTTCCTAACAATCGATACGAATTTGTTTTTTGGCTATATTGGTTACGTTATTATATTGCAAGAGATTATTGTAATTTATTTCATTCCACAATGACCTTTCACCCAAAGAAATGATACCTTTATTTCTAGCTGCGACAAAGCATAGAGGTATTTTTTTTATATTACTTATGTTAGATAAATTATATATTTTATAAAAATTTTGTTAGTTTGTAAAGTGGATTATTATAACCGACTTGATTTTGGCTCTCTAAAACCCATTTTAAAGGATATTCAATAGCTAATGTGCAGTGAACACCGAACAAGAAGAAGTTGCAGTTGTATGCGCGAAGAAGCTGCACATGACAATATCTGAACATCAATATTTGTGGTGGCCTTAGGCTTTGGGGATTCAAGTTAAGATCATAGCGCCAGAGCGACGGTAACTGCACTACTTCTTTGAACATTGTGTATAACCTCAATTATGTTTTACACAACATTTCTATCGTTTAATTGTAGTTTAGACGTTGCCGTTGGCTTTTTAGTTTTTTATTATATTCTCAGTTTTATAAGTATTGTTAATTGTATTTATTATACAAATTTATGACATGGTTATAAAATGATGTACAAAGAAATGGTACATTTACTGCCACCAGATAGATTATCGCTTATATTGAATTCCCAATAGTTGGTGTCAGAAACATAAAAAGCGCAACCAGTTCCTTGAATAGATTTGGACCCATCAGTATAAATGTGTGAATGGATAACAAAGTTAACCAAACGCCTCATGTAAAAACCTCATCGATTATTTTTGTATCTTCCAGTGCTTACTCATAATATACAATAACAACTCATGAAATTAATGTTAAACACAAAGTATAGACAGATTAAGTACAACATATTAAATATGGAGTTTTTTTAATCTGGATTTACAGATAAATGGTTGATTTATTGGCTAAAACAGATAATAATTGAATGTTTTTAATAAACGAGAAAGATAGGACATTATCAATTCGCTAATCTTTTGTTGAGATAAAATGATACTGAAATTGTCATTAGTTATTATAACAAAAATTATTTAATATTAAGTATTTCCAATAAATTATTGGATTTTTAATTATGGGTTTAATTGGTGGATTCAAAGCCAAATTTAGAAGAAATGATAAACAAAAAGACAGTGCAGTGCAATTAGTTATTCCTTTACAATATCGCGTGAAAGCTGAATTTGATTCACAACATCGTAAGTACAAATTTGATAAGTGTGTTATTTACATTGTCTACATATATGTAGCAAAGAAAGGCCGTTCTTTGGGAAACTGACAATTTGAGAGGAAGAAAAGAAATTTCAAAAATAAATGACTCTCAACTGTTTTTGATGAAAATTTCAGCAATCAAATCAATAAGAATTATAATATCGAACAGTAAAATCGACGATTAGGAAAATCTCGATAACTAAAGGTGAAAATTTGTATTCTATTCTATTTTCGTCGACCTTTACTAAAAATAACATTTTACATTTTACAATCGTCTATTTTTGACGTCATGTACTTTTCATCCGCTAGGGTCACTAAAATTCGTCACGGTGCGAGAATGGCTGTGACAATAACTCATTTGCTGTTGTAAAATTATTCATTTACGAAACTCGAATATTGTACGTGTGAATATTATTGTTCATAATAAAAAGTGAGTAGTGATAGATTAAACTCATCTTTTGCCTTCAAAAACAGTTGATTTTTTATTCGGAAATTGGTTATTTTTTGTAAAAATCGACGAAAAAAATGCAATATGCACTTCGGCAAATAACTGTCAATGTCTCGTCAGCTTGCAACTCTCGGCTACACCTCGACTATCAATTTGCAGACTTTAATAGACAGTATTTCAACTTTCGGTTATACCCATACAACCCTCTTTACCAATACTTCCATAGATTAAGAAAGTATTGGCAGTGAGGTTTGCGCTGTAAACTCTACAATAGTATATCGACTTCCCAGATCTGTCTTGCACTGGACTAATCTGAAACTATGCAAAAAAATTTGAATAATTTTGTGTTTTATGCCCGTTTGTAATTATCAATGATTTAGTACAAGTTTTAGTCAATTTTCTAGGATCCTAAATAAATGATAGATACATACACATTTATCATCAATTTTTCAGTTAATTTTGAAATTGAAGAAACTTGTCCTATTTTTGTTCAATTATAATTGATAGAGAATATTTATAGGACCAGTCCTATTTTCTATCAATTAAATGACAACTTGGGGCAAACATATAGCACAGTATACCAAAACAACCAGTAGTGCATCTCAGCCTCGCGCATCGCTTGTGCGCAATAATTTTATTTGGCCTTGAAACGGCCATTCTGGTTTAGATACGAGGTCCGTATTAACTAACAGTTCTACTTTTTGGACAGGGAAAGATTAGTATAATTCAAAGTTGTTGAATTTATGTTTCGAAGAAAATTTTATTGAGTAGATTAATGTTGTGAATGTTAGATATATAATAAACAATTTGAACATGTCACAAGAAAAAAACTCTAGAGAATTTAGAATCGGCAATAATAGCAAATTGTAATAAAACAGAGGATATACTTATTGATTTTTATTAAATACCTAGCTAAATTTCATAATCCAATAATATTTAATTACAAATTAAGATTTCATTTCATTAAATATATGACGCCAAATAATTACCTTATCATTATTATAATGTTAGAGATCATGCAAGGCCTATTTTTATTAAATTAGAGATTCTTCCAATACCTTGTTTATACATTTTTGAAGCTATCATTTTTGTGCATAAAAATAAACATATTAAGTACCTATACCACTGGATCAATGATACACAACTATAATACAAAAACCTGATTAGACTAACAAAAATGAATCAGGAGGGTACTGCTAGGCAAACAGAATTCTATTACTGTAAGATATAGGTATAACACTCTTCCAGTATTATGGAAAAATTTTATACTCAAGAAATTAAAATTTATAGTAAAACAGGTGCTTGTAGGGCAGGCATTTTATGAGATTGAAGAATCGATTTTGAATGGTCCAGATCTTCATATAGTTGAAATAATACCCTTCTTGGTGTGCGTCATCGATTGTTAATCTCCTTCTATCACATTAAGTAGGAAGAAATGGAAAAAAAGGCAGGTCTGTGATTAATCCTAATAATAATATCACAATAATGAACCGTTTGAATGTTTTACAAACGTCAACCCTAATCTTTGACTTACAAAAATTTGATTGGTAGATGTTTAGATTACGCGCCAGCGCAACCTATCAATCGCGAGGTTAAAATACTATGTAGTCGTAACTTTCGTAACGGCAATGTGTCTTACGTCTTTTTCTACTGTCACACTGACAGCTCTTGTCAGGTGTGTACTTTGTTGCTTACAGTAAATTATTATTTATGAGAAGTGAATATTAATCTTATTGTTATATTTATATGAATAATACAAAAATATGCATGAATACACGGAAAAACATTAGTATTTTGGAAGTTCTCAAGTATTTTCAGTTAGAAAAAGAAGCTGGTAATTATTAATTTCATAGCTTTCTCGGCTTTGGCTTAATACGATCCTGATGATTTTATTTATCAAATTTAAGATTAGCTATATGTCAAAATAGCAAATAAAATAAACGACATGCCGAAAACCCGGATATACGTCACAATCGATGACGCACACCAAGAAGGCTATTATTTTAACTATATGAAGATTGATTCACTCTTTTAAATTTAATTAAATAAATAAAATTCCATTTTAATTGTAAAATAAATGTAATCATGTTGGATTTATGTAAATTAATTTCAAACTTTCAGTGTGTAATAACGTGTCTAAACATGTTGTGTTTGTTTATTTATAGAAGTAACTGGCATAACATTGTATACCTTTTTGTAAAGATCAATAAATTCCTTGCTTTCTTTCTTTAATATCTTTTTTGAAATTTCTATTTATGCGTATTTCTATTTAAGTGTATAATAAAATCGAGCTCTTATATATAAATTTATAATAAATAAAACAGAACAGGGAAATCTAAAAAATTACTTTTTTTTCATATACAAACATGATTTACTTTTACAGTTCTTTGCGGCACAAACCACTCCTGCATTATTTTTATTCATCTTATTTGATTACTGTAACTAAAAAAAAATTTAATTCACACTACGCCACTGCTTACGCGACTAAACCAAACTACACTGTCCCTAAACCGAAGTAGAAAATACGCCGTCCTTGCCGAACTTGAGAGGTTTCTAAACCGAAATGGCGAACTGCGCACAACCGATGCGCGAAGTTGAGATGCACTACTGGTTGTTTTGGTATACTGTGCATATAGGGTAAACTTCATTTTAAAGTTATTGATTTTTTTATTTTTCATGATGGTAGTGACACTGGTTCTGCTACATAACTAACGTTTATTCAAAGATTATATATTATATAGTTTATTAAGGGGTGAGAATGTTGTGTATGTGAAAGTTTATCGTTTGAGCTATTTTAAATATCAAAAATGTCGTGGTCTCATAATCAAGTACCTCGACTAATTGAACTATATAAAGTTAAAAGTTCTTAATATAAAAATAAGCACATGAGGGCTTCTCTTTCTTATATAATTCCGAGTATAATTCCTAACTACTACTATATTAATAAGAGTTCTTGCTGCTAAAAATAAAAATGCTGTGTCCATTGTTGTCTGATACCTATTTAAATTAAAAAATTCAAATTCTTTGCTAAAATCTGAAAAGTGACAGGTTACTAACAAAATCGTAGTGCTCAGTGCGCATAATCATAACCTAAATAAGTGACTAAAACATGGTGTGTTGCAAACACATTTTTTTCTTGTCAATATTTTAGTGTCCCAAGTTTAGGATCCTAAAAAATTGACTAAAACTTATTTAGTACAAGTGATAATTGATAATTGATAATTACAAACGGGCATTATATTACCTATTATATTTATTGTGGTATATTTATTATATTCAGTACATTTTTATTGGAAATTCAACATAATTTTTTAAAATATTTTATTTTCGAACCCAAACTATCAGAGACAGAATAAGAAGTCACAATTGTTTGTTTGTTTGAACCCAGTATATAAAAGAAGAATGGGGATGTCAGATGGAAATGTGGAGAAGTAGCTGGTCCACATCATCTACTTTTGGAATATAATTGAAATTTTATTGACAACAAAATTGTATACCAAACTTATTCGAAAACCACCTCACCCTTACTCGTTTATTTCTATAAACCTAATTTTCAAACCTGTCTACAAGAGATACGATTGTTAATAATAAATATCTACAGATAATCAGATACCATCAGTGCGCTTACATAAATTGGACTAGGAGAGTAGCAAGGACATGATTTTATTTATCATAGCTAATACATTAGAGCACAGAATCTACATTATCCCTGTTCCACTAGTTTGACCTTCTGGAACTGCCCATTTAGGAATCATTTTCTTGTTATTGTATTCTGTATTGGAATGTCTTAGAAAAGTTTCCTATCAAACCATCCTGTGGCATGTCCCAGGATTTCTGATTTCTAAACCAATAGTCAAATCATTTTTTTATATTTAAATAATAGTGAGTATATTTCAAAATATACCTAATCTGTATTTTTTAAATAATATCTCACTATTGTATAATGCATTAGATAAATTTATATTTGCAACAAAAAGAATAACCGTATTTATATTTATCTCCAAGTACCTACTGTAACATATAAATCAGAGTGCGTGATTTGGATTAAGTGACACATTGTTGTATGTTTTCCACAATATTACTCTTCCATAAAAGAGTCGGATTACGACGTATGATTGATGAGTTTGGCAACATTGCCAGTTTTTTAATATTTTTTTTATTTCGTTCACCCGCATAAACCATGACATATTATTAGCGGTGATATAGTATTTTTAGTTAGTCTTTAAGTAACAGTATTATATATACAGGTTCGGCAAATATTTATCTTCTGTAGAATCTCATATAGGAGCAACAGTGAGCTCTATAAATTGAATTAAATATGTCCAAGAGAGAACAGTACACTCACCCTCCACGAAATGGTCACTTATCTAGACACCGTCTCTCTTTAATCTATAACTTCCTCTCTCCCACTCACAGAATGGCTATACGGAATATATTTTTTTGCTGAATCTGTATATTAAAATTTGTAGACAACAAAAAGAAAAGTTGAATATGTCTATTGTTTTTATAAAATGTATTGTTTCGGTATAATTTTCCTAGTCTCACTTGACACTTTGTGGTCCTCTCGTTGTGCACAAAACATTGGACCCTCAAAGTCAAAATCTTTGAAGGTCATCAGCATGTTACAGAGTTGGTTACGCTAACCTTCTTGGTATTGGAGTTCATAGTTCAATTTTTGCACCTAGTTATTCTTCACCTTTTTCCATCATTCAATCCACAGCTTTATAGAATACTTGCTCAAGTCCGCTTTACAGTTCGCAATTTTTTTTGCAACATGCAATATTTTTTATCGGAAGCATGCGCAGTAGAAGATAATTTGGCAAGACTCTTGCCATTTTGAGCTCTTTGGCAAAATCGATCTGGTTCGATTTGTATTGCAGTTTGCATGCTATTCTGGGGGAAACGTTGGTAATTTTATTATTTCCACTTTTAATAAACAATATTATTTTCAATAATTTTGAAACAAAGTTAGTTTATCAACAACATCATATGACACACTAATCTAACCTCACAAAAAGTTGCAAGCAAGACCTTACAAGGTTAGGCTAGCTAGACTACAGTGGGTGAACGCAGTAAGGTAGGCGACACATTTGTTAAACGGGCCGAAGAACTACTGAATATCCAGCGGGCCATGCCCCGGTAAAATATCACCTTCATCAAATAGGGATAAACAACCGAGACCGTAACCCATATCTGTGAGGTACTAGAATCGTGGAGACAAACAATTTTCGGAGAAGCCAACGTACCACCTGAAATATGGTACACATCCAGTGGGCATATTATATCGTCTACTTGAAGGTACGGGATAGCTGGGTGAGTGGACTAAATGTGGGAGTAAAGTACAATATACCAACAAGCTGGAGTGCTACCGGCAAGAGGACGGCTCATAAATAGGAAAAAATCCACACTGTACAACACTTTATTTTTAACTTGAATTGATTCACAATCTCAGTTGTATTTAAATCGTTATCAATTTTTTATCGAAGATTCCACTAATATTCTATGTTAATTATAATTGAAATAGAATGTGATTTGTTTACAATTTAAGGCCGATTCATGCAACGTGCATTATAATTACATTTTCATTACATTATAACTTCACTTGAATTACATTATCACTGCCTAATCAAACCAGTTCATGCAACGAATTAATTATGAACTGACAAGACTGGCAATTGATAAACGTCATATTATTTGAATCGTTTGTGGTTGTGCTAGAAGGTCAGTTATTTGCAATTATTTGGAAGTTATGAGGTTCTCTCAGCAAAAACGTGTTGGAATATATCAGTTTCACTACTTTTGAAAGTATTAGTAGCTGCTCGAAATAGAAGGAGACCTCGGATTGACAGCTGTAAAATTTTTGGCGCATGCGATTCCATGGATTTTACCATAGACATAGACATTATATTATATTTCTTTATGGTTTCCACTAAAAACATAATGTAATTATAATTTATAGTTGAAAGTGGACCAACTTCTTAATGCAATAGTGTGATTGAAATTAGATAATGTGGTTGCATATAGGAAAATATAGTAATTAACTTTTTCTAATGTAAATGTAGTTATAATATAATCAACATGTAATGATAATGAACGTTGCATGAATCCGCCTTTAATAGTTCACTAATGAATGGAATAAGGTTTTCAATGTACGGTTTTACTCTTTTGAGGGTAAAAAACAGACCCTATTACCAAGACTACGCTGTACGTGCGTCTGTCCGTCTGTCACCAGACTGTAGATATCTCATGAACCGTTGAAATTTTCACATTTAATGTATTTCTGTTGACTCTATAACAACCAATATTAAAAGCTTAATAAAAATTAAAAAATACCGTTTTTTGTTCCCCTTTTGTTCGATATTGATACGACAACAGATATTGGGCGGCGTGGCCTAGTTGGTTGAAGCGGCTTTCTAGTAAACGGGAGATCACGAATTCGAATCGCCGTCGCCTGTCGTCTGCTCTTCGCACATATAAGGTGCATATGAAGAACTTTCTTTGTACCAAGTTTCAGCTCTTTCAATTAAGAAATGACGAAAATATGAATTTAAAAAGGGAGTATTTTACCGGTTTTTACAAATTTCCTCTGTTCCCAATTATCCGCTTAACTCGCTCGACCCCCCATTTTTTTGGTCATAATTACTACCATATCATAGAGATTGCTTAAGTACTTTTCACGTTATTTGACAAAAAACTAAAAAATTACTGCATATTTTTTATATGATGGCACCATTCGTTGTCTACTAGGATTTTTGTCAAAAATATTTACCCATTGCTTGGCATAAGAGCTCACCTAAGAACTTGGTGCAATGGAATAATAGTAGCTTTCACAATAACGTCTAGCTCTAGACCATTAGAAGCAATCAGATTACATGAACACAATAAGTAAATTAAGTATTGGGAGTCAAAAATTTGTAAACATGTCTGGGAATAGAAGAGATATTATTTATTGTTAGAACAGTTGTTAAGATAGGGAAAAAATAAAAACTATAATGATTCTAGAACGCTACCGGAACGTTTAAATATCGTCCAAATTGCATGTAGTGTCAAAATTATGTATATAGAGTATTGTGCTTTTGTTTCAGCTCCAGGCGCAGTTCCCATTGGCATTAAACCAGCACTTCGTAAACCAAGAGCACCAGCGCGACCAGACAGCTTTACAAATACCTCTAAAGTTGTAAGCGACAAATTAAAAAGTACATATAAACCAAATGTATCACATAAATCACTTGATTCTGGAATATCTACACAAGAGAAGACAGAAAAATCGAATACTGGTAACGGAAGTCACAATAATAAAGAACATTCAAGTACCAATAATTACGAAATAGCGTCTCATGCTAATGAGAATAAAACTGATATTAGTGAGAATTCAGATTCTACACTTATTCTCATGACACAAGGGTCGGACACCACAGTTACTTCTAAAAAAAAAGCAGGCTCTCTACGATTCCAGCCTGAACCAGAAGTTATTGATTATTTTCCAACGAATCAGGAAACATTCAAAAATCAAGAAGAAATGTATGCATCTGAAGATGAATATAGTCAAGATGAATTATTAAATATGTCACAATATACTCGTCCATCATATAGTAGTCATGCGGCGAGTATATTTTTTGAAGAGAGCGAACCGATCGTTAGTCGACCTAGAAAAGTTCAATTAAGAAACGAAGAAGATGAAGACGAGAACGACTGTTAAATATGGAAAATTGAGTTTATATTTAATTTAGTTTCACATAATGTGTGCATTGTCATGAGATAAGTATCCTTTATTAAATTCTATCTTTATCAGTGTCTGTTAGAAAATACATTATATATTTTACACATTTTTACCAATTTTGTCAATTTCTAGTATTATTTTCATTTCAATCCACACGCCTTTACCCCTTTTTGCTCTTAATTAGCTATGATGATTGAAAGCGATTTCTAGCATGACCACACCTAAAACCTATAGACGAGTTCTCGACTGCCGCCCGCTAGATCGTCGTGAATTAATTGTCTGGCCATAAATCATTCGCAACCTGCGGTGCAATTTTCGAGTTCACACGACTATTATGCGTGTACGGTTATTTCCACAGGATTTTTTTCGTATACGGTGCTAAATGTGTATTTTTCAACACCGTTCGAATAAACGTTCGTACACGAAGCATTTAGCAGCCGGCAACACCATATAATCGTATGATCTTGTCACTTGTGACATTTGAGAAGCATAGAATATACCTTATCTATGCAGCTCTAATAGTTCTATGCAAAGAATATACCAACTACTGTATCAAGTATGGTACGCGGCTCCAATATGTTTATTACTTCTAAATCGCATCCCTGGGGTGGGATTTTCGAAACCATTCGGGAGTAAATCGTAAAATGGCCATTTTCGTATGAAATTTAAATAGCCTGATTTTCGACATGCTCAAACGGTAATCGTATACGAACACTTTCGTATGGCTTGTTTAGAGTAGGTTTATTCCATTCGAATAAATGTTTTCGTGTATGGAAAGTGTAAATTTACATAACCTAGATTGAAAATATTTGTCTTTTGTATGTCATTAATTTGAATAATAAAAGATATAATCAGTTATAATATGGCAGGTTTTGATAATTTAATTCATTTAAACTTGAATCTCTCAGTTTTTAACAACAAACAATAATAAAGAACAAAAGCCAGTTTTGGCTTACCACACTTGATTAGAGTAGTTGGTATATTCTTTGCATAGAACTATTAGAACTGCATAGATAAGGTATATTCTTTGCTTCTCAAATGTCACAAGTGACAAGACCATACGATTATGCGGTGTTGTCGGCTGCTAAATTCTTCGTATGCGAACGTTTATTCGAACGGTGTTGAAAAACACACATTTAGCACCGTATACAAAAAAATTCATGTGGAAGTAACCGTACACGCATAATATTCGTGTGAACTCGAAAATCGCACCCCTGGTCGCAGTCTTACACGTACTCGGTCAACCCAATATATTCTTATGTAACGTATCGGAATCAATTTCCTACTGAACGCATGTTTTATCAACCGATCCGCTGTGGTAGCGGCCGTCATTTTTTCCATCAGAATTGAAATTATTTACTTAATAAAGTAACCAATCAAATTCCTTAATTTCAAGTCATGTGTCAAATTTCATCCAATCACCTCTGGATTACAGCGATATTACCCTACATGTGGTGTTTTTTTATTAAAAATTAATTAAACCTAAAACTGACAACTGGTTTGAAAATGTCGCGAAGATTTGGTGTTGCATCTAACGATTCAATTAATTTACCAATTGTACTTCTCACAACTGTAGTTTTAAATAAAAATAAATAATATTTGTTTGATTGAAATTAATAAATTTTGTGTTGAAAATTATTAAAAGTCAGAATGACAATCAATTTTTTGATATCTACAAAGCATAAAATTATTAATAGCCTTAGGCTATTACAGCGTAACACGCTTTCACCATTCTCTATGACAAAACTATCTCGGTATTATCAAGACCCTAGGGGTATTACTACCGATAAACAGAGTCCTAAGGACACTCTCAAGTCATCCCTAGGACATTTGAATAAGGAATCAGCTATTCAGTATTGCCAGTCAACGTCTCAACCACTACACATATTGGCATGAGTAGAATGAATGTTTTCGTTTTTTTAATTTCATTTTCAATTACACAGCTATTAGAGCTTCACTTGAAATTCTACAAGTTTTATCCTTTTTTATAACCATTTTTTTATAGACTATGAGCCCTTGGGGAAAAAGTGTCGCGATTTGGCACTATGGCGTACATTTTCTCTTGTGCAGAAAAGCGCAGTGGAAAACTGAACATTTCATTTTTCACCCCCTGAAACCGTGATATGAAACTGTACGCCGTTTGTTACATTTGATAGTAGAACCTTAGGGCATCGGTCCAGACTTTATGGCGTTCAAAAATAATCGTTCGGAAAATCTAAGAAAATTTTTAAAACTTTCATTTTTTACCCCCTGAAACCGTGATATGAAACTGTACACCGTTTGTTACATTTGATAATAGAACCATAGGAGATCGGTCCAGAGTCTATGGCGTTCAAAAATATTCGTTCGGAAAATCTAGGAAAAGTTTTAAAAACTTCAATTTTTCACCCCCCGAAACCGTGATATGAAACTGTACGCCTTTTGTTACATTTGATAGTGTAATCATGGGAGATCGGTCCAGACTCTATGGCGTTAAAAAAATAATCGTTCAGATAATCTAGGAAAATTTTTAGGAACTCTTATTTTCTACCCTCTAAAAAGGAGATTTCAAACTGTACGTCATTGGTTTTTGTAGATTATACAACATATAAATAAAGATTTGACAGAAGTGCCGTACAAAAAAAGTTGTTTGAGAAGCCGTGGGAAATCGTTTCTTTTCCGAGATTTTCCTACTCAAAAAAGGTCATCTGAAACTGTGCGGCATCTAGTGCAATAGGTTCCTTTTAGAATAAAATAATGTCGTACAAAAATAATAGTGTGGATAGTCAAAAAAACAAAATTTTCTAAAAATGTATGTAGGTACTACCTACAACTGTTAGTTTTAGCATATGAATATTTTCACGCGTGAAATATCATGTAAAAATGAATGGCATTTGTTACAATCAATTTTTTATTTATAAAGAAATTATTAAATCATGTCGTGTAAAAATATTTGTGCGGGAGGTCGTAAGAAAGTTCTGCCAAACCGACTTGATTTAAAAATCGATTACTTACCGAAGAACAAAGTTATTATAGTCTTTTATATTTATATTTTATAATTTGAATTATATTTATTTCTGATAGTAATAATATCTGTCATTTTTATTCTTTATTTATTTGATTTTTTGTTCGCAATATAGATGTAAAATTTCAATTTCACATTTCAATTCCAATTTCAACAAAAGTAATTCAAAGTAATTTTAATAAAAAAAGTTATTCTTCATCTGAGGTATCACTTTCCAAATCCGTAGTAATGTTATAAAATCTATACATTCCGGATCTATATTTTCATCGTCATCTGCAAAAATTTATAAATATTTATCTTATTACTATTATCAACATATATCATGGGCAATATGGATATTTTTCCTTGATCATGAATATCAGATTGGGTATCACATGGGTCATCACACTTCTTATCATCCAATGGCTCATCAGCTTCAATTAGGTCCATTACCGTTTCAGGGCATTCTTCGCCATCAAACCAATGGAAAACATATCTGTTGTGTTCAATTTTCCGCCCATAATTGACGGGACTTAACTGTGTTGGGTTTTTTACGTTGGAATTGCACCAAATTTGTGAAATGTAGATCGATCTTCGATACTGTTGCTCCAACTCCTTGCGTGAGGGAGGAAAACTACATGCTGACAATTTTGCAGTGCTTTTTTTGAAGCTTTCTTTTTCACTTTCAGGTTTATACTTTTGATCAAAGATTATATGTTGTATAATCTACAGAATCACCTTTTTGAGTGTAGAAAATAAGTGTTTTTAAGATTGTTCCTAGATTTTCCGAAAGATTATTTTGAACGTCATAGAGTCTGGACTGATCTCCTATGATTCTACTATCAAATGTAACAGAAGACGTACAGTTTCATAACACGGTTTCGGGGGGTGAAAAATGAAAGTTTTTAAAAATTTTCCTAGATTTTCCGAACGATTATTTTTGAACGCCATAGAGTCTGGACCGATCTCCTATGGTTCTACTATCAAATGTAACAAACGGCGTACAGTTTCATATCACGGTTTC
Source organism: Galerucella calmariensis (assembly GCA_910591675.1). NCBI lineage: Eukaryota > Metazoa > Arthropoda > Insecta > Coleoptera > Chrysomelidae > Galerucella > Galerucella calmariensis. Next base: position 60,163 of record CAJUYG010000952.1, on the reverse strand, counting down.
AGGGGGTAAAAAATAAGAGTTTTTAAAAATTTCCCTAGATTTTCCGAACGATTATTTTTGAACGCCATAGAGTCTGGATCGATCTCCTATGATTCTACTATCAAATGTAACAAACGGCGTACAGTTTCATATCACGGTTTCAGAGAGTGAAAAATGATATTTTCAGTTTTCCACTGCGCTTTTCTGCACAAGAGAAAATGTACGCCATAGTGCTGGAACCGATGGTGGCATGATAAACTATCGTTCTGAATGGGTTTGCTGCTGTTTCAAATCGCGACACTTTTTTCCCCATGAGCTCATAGTCTATAAAGAAAGGGAGAATTTCTCAAATTATTTTTATACATTAAAACTTCTTTCTCCCACAACTTTAATTACAAATGCCAATACAAAAGAAGACGAAAAAAATAGTTATAGGATAAAAATAATATTGTGAACAATATCACATATTTATAAACAATATATTAATTGTTTCAACTCTCACTATTATACCAAATATACTAACCTGTGCAATTTTGCTAATGGAAAGTATATACATAACTTTTGATGTAATTCGCAAAATTCTTTGTATGTCCGTTGGATCTCCATCGGTTGTCTTTGATCTTTGCGATAAACTCTAAGAATGTATACATAATATTTATCTGGATCATATCTTTTTCTATAATTGACCACTTCGACGTGAACTAACTGGCCATCACTTGTTAAGCTGAAAAAGAAATATATCAGTTAATATTAAAAAATATTATTTTCCTACGACCATATAGGAAATTAACATGTATCGCACTCTCTACTCTGGCGGAAAGTTTCTCATATCATCATAGTGACGCGAACCGTGCGCTATGATATCACCCTAGTGTGATACCATATCATCATAGTGACGCGAACCGTGCGCTATGATATCACCCTAGTGTGATATCATATCGCACGGTTCGCATGAATTCGATTAACGAGGTTTTCTTATTTAAATTTACCTACGTAATAACTACAAATATAGCACAAAACACAAAATCTGTTCAAAAATTACTAAGATTCGCCAAATTTTGTGATAAAAAAAACAACTATGTACGGCTGGCCGGAAATCGAATCGCGGTCTACTCCAACATTCTCCGAATTGTCATGACGCGGATAGCTGTCAAATGTTCTTATTTTGGGTATATCTATAGTATAGCTGTAGGAATTTAAAAAAATCAAATTATGAAGAATTAAAATGTCTTCTGCGTTATTTTGGAAACATTTTGCACTACAAACTGATTATTTTTAAAATAATCATATGTTGCAGGTAGGTACAGTTATTGATGTTTTCAAATAAATAAAACCATCATATTTCGTAAATTTATCGCGTGATCGTAAAAAATATATACTAATTATAAAAGTGAAAAATAATGAAGTAGGCTTACGTCAAAATTCTCAAATTATAACACAAAGCATAGAAATAGTTTTTGTGAAGTGTAAGTGAAATATTTATTACATAAAAGTGTGAACAAATTATAATTGTGAGATAAACTAGAAATGAAAAGTGTTAGTCTCGGTTTTTAATTATAATGGAAGTCGATACTGATAGTAGCGAAAAACCTAAGGTACTTTTTAAATATTTATAGCCGTAGGAAAAATAGTGTACACTACTTGTGCGAAAGTGATTTTTCACACTCGTAGGAGTGTCTCACTCGGTTTGCGCCTCGTGAGACAATACGTCCCACTCGTGGAAAAATGTCACTTTCCGCACTCGTTACGTAATATACTATTCTCACTGCTCGCTCACGCAACATACTTTATGGGGAGAATCAAGTAAAATCGACAAAAACTTAGTATGCTACTGTCATCTTTAAATACCTACTTAGTTGTCACAAAACTGTCAGATTATATTAGAAGTTTTTAAAATCTAAAAGGTAGTAAGACATTAGTTTAACAAGACATATATGGTTTATTTACGATAAAAAGACAATGACGTAGCAAAACAAAATATTGTGATGTTGCCAAGCTGTAGTTTTTTCCTTTACTTAACGAAAACTATAGAAAAGTCAATCTGATGTTAGATTGACAGTTCTTCTTTTTCATTGTTCCGTGCCTCGTAGGGCGTAAGTCAAAAATATTTATTTAAAAATAAAAGGCTTGTATGATAGGCTTGATTAATTTAATATAATATATGTATTCATGAAAAGCTATGGATAAGATACAGGAAAAAGTAACCAATCATTCTATATTAACATTAACATTCAATTATTATACATAGAAGAGGGTTAAATGACGAACTGTAGGTCCTTATACCTTAGTCTGTTCTCTATAGAACCATCTTCAAGAGTACTGTAAGGGTTTACGCTAAAAGGAATCAATCATCTTCATGCAACTATTATATTTATTATGATAAAAATAGAATGAAAATTATAATATATCGACTTCAATAGCTGGCCACGTGTAGGTGTGCTATTAGACTTTTTATATATAGCTGTGATAATCCACCAAAGCAATTTGAAATACCTATCCATTACAATTGTGGCAGGTTCTCCCAAGTTCACTTAAAGTTTTCAAGGTTATGTGTTCCTCTGAAAAAATATTGTGTTAGTTAATTGTGAATAAAATAAAACAGTGAATTCAATATACTCACTGTTTCCATACATTTCGTATATAACATTTCGGAAAGCATTTTGATCAAAGTTATCAATTTCAACAGTAGGTTTTATGCGTTGTCTCTTTTTAGGTGGGCTTTTAGGCTGTTCACCTCTAATATTCTTGGCGGCAATACGGTTAACAGTGGTAACGCTAAGTTATAAAGCTTCTGCAACTCTCTACAATATAATTACTTCAATTTATAAATGAATAATATATCAAGTTTAATTAACCTAACCTAACATTAAAAACATTTAACCATTTACATTTAAATATGTAAGAATAATATTAATAATAATAAATACAAATAGCGAATACTATTACTTACGTCTTTTACAGCAGTAGGCGGGCCCCCATTTCGGCATTCTCGTTCAAAATAGCTCAACAAAGATGTTACCATCTCTTGACATTTACTGTTCAGCTACTTCGGCATTTTATTAACTACACACTGCAGATTTTCCTAGATAATTAGTAATGAAAATAACTGTTTTTTTAATCTTAAAGAAGCAATGAATTTAAAAGCACAAAAAAAACTTGTAAACATTAGACGATGATCGAATGTCTATAAACGTCAAAACATGCTGGGGAATTTTACCAATTCATCTGACAACGCCTTGAAGTTTTGCCAACCCGTTAGCTGTAAATTGCCCTGGCTGTTGAGGATAAGTTGTATTTACGGTTGGTAAATTAATATTTATTCTGATAAGCAGGAAAGTAACTAAAAATGACGTCATCGTCTTTTTATCGTAAATAAACCATACTTGTTTATAATAAATAATATGGATACTGACAGATGTTTATAACGGACGTTCCGGGTTTGACCATACAAAATTGTAAAAATTTCACCATCAACTATAATTTTGAATAAAATTATTCAACAGTTTAGAGATGGAATACTTTAGTGTTATTTTTGTTTACCTAACTAAAGTGACCTGAATTTTTGTTTGAAAGTGTAGTCATGTAACATTTTTCAATTTTTTGCGCCCCCCCTGTTTAATCACGAGCAAATATTTTTAATTATGCAAAATATAACAAAAAAGGGTAACATTTATGCAAGAATATAAATTGTATATCATACCTGTAGGTTTTTGGTACGAATGATAACAACGAGCCTTCAGTATTTTCGGCAGAAAATTTAAGTTGAGCAAGATTATGCAAAAAAAAGTTGAACTGGGTAAAGCGTGTTTTAAGAGATTCTTCGATTAAACGGGTAAAGTAGGCAGCAGCTTCAGGATTTGATAATTCAGGTAATAGCGCCTTATGCATGTAGCTGATAGATTCTGGAGTTATCCTACATATTCCTGATGATGTTATCTGAAATAAAACGTTTATAATTATAACTTTTTTTACACAGTTAATGAATTTGTTAATATATTTTATTTCAACCAATAAACTGTCATTCAATTCATTTAGACATTAATAAACACCCCACGAAAATTATCGCATCACTGGTATTTTAGGATATTTTTAATACTTAATTTTAGTTTTTTGGGACAATCTGTGTATGTATCAACTTAATAGATATTTCTGGTTTCTTATCATGGGAAAACAATTATCCCAATTTCTTACAAATTTTTTTGGAAGCAAAAATGCTCGAGTAAATCATTTCTGTCTTGGAGAATGCATTGAGATCGAGAACTTTCTAAGCAAATTGTGTTATTGTATAGTGAAAATTTGAATTTATTTTTTTAATAATGGATGTGCCTCAACGTTTAACAAGTCGTGACGAATGAAGTAGCCGCTAGAATCATCGCGCTCATACAAGATGGACGCTGTCAAAGATACGTCGCTGGGGTAATTGGAGTTCAACAAAGCACCATATCCAGAGTTGTTATTTGCTACCAAGAAACAGGGCAGCTAACCAGAAGACCCGGACAAGGCCGCGGAAGGGTAACTTCGGTAGTAGATGATCGTTATTTGAGGTTAACGGCGTTAAGAATTAGGCATACCAGCGCTCGAAGGCTACAAACATATCTGTTGGCTGCTCGTAATGTCCGAATAAGCCTACAAACAGTTCGAAATAGGCTGAGAGAAGCAGGTATACGAGCCAGAGTGCCAGCTAGAGGTCCAAGTTTTACCAGAGAACATCGAGTAGCAAGATTGGAATTTGCTCGAGAACACGCAAATTGGAATATTCAAGATTGGTCCAATATTTTATTCACGGATGAATCAAGATTTTGTCTGTATTCATCAGATAGGCGTGTACCAGTAGATAGGCGACGTGGTGAACGGCACGATCAGGTTAATTTTTGTCAAACTGAAAGCTTTGGTGGTGACTCTATCATGGTTTCGGAAGGAATTTCTTTCAAGGGTCGCACGGAGCTAGTACCAGTGAATGATGAAAGACTAAATGCTGACAAGTACATAACCAATATCCTAAAACCCCATGTAGTGCCCTACATGCCTCACATCGGTGACAACTCTGTGCTAATGCACGATAATGCTCGTCCACACGCTGCTAGACTGGTTCGGCAGTACTTAGAAGAGGTCGAGATACCCACCCTGAATTGGCCTGAACGTAGCCCGGGCCTTAACCCAATAGAGCAAGTCTGGAATCATCTAGGATGGCAAATTCAGCAACATCCGGCACCAATAAGAGTTCTAGATGATCTTCAAAATGTTCTTTTCCACTTCTGGAAAAACATGCCGCAAGGATACGTCCAGAACTTGTTTAGAAGCCTTCCAAGACGAATGGAAGCTGTAATTAGAGCGAGGGGCGGCAACACACGCTATTAGAAATTCATTGGCTGATTTTAGTTTAAGTACCGTTCATTTGTTTGTATAGATGTTTTCTATGTTTTGGTAATTCAAACTTTTTGTCCTCTGTAGATTAAACTGATATATAATAAATGTTGCAATCGTGTTTTAATTCGTAATAATAATAATAAATATCGAAAAACAGGCAACACATTTAAAATAATTAAAAAATAATGAGTGATGCGATAATTTTTGTGGGGTGTATATTAGCATAAAAATATTTACAAAATACATATTTTGTCTTCCTAAACAGGAAGGGACATTACAGTATCATTTTTACTGATATTAATACATACCAAAAACAAAAATAAATTTCTGTTGTTCCTTATAATATTGAAAGCTTGACAGCATAAGTCAACAAACTGGTGGAATTTTTCAGTCGGTCGATCACCTCCATTGATAACGTAAGCCATATCTGAGGTTAACACAAACGGTGCCCTATCCCTAAAATCAAAGACACAATCAAGGAAAATTGATAAAATGAGAAGAAACTAGAGTAATCTTACATAGTTGCCTACGTTTCAACAGGTTGAATCAACAACGAATTTTCTCTCTGGCTATCTTTCTTACTGTGTTTGCATATAAAGGTTCATATTCATTTGATTATTTCTTAGTTATACCCCAAGATTGTATTTTTTATTTATTTTCTTACTTTTGATTAATATAGGCAAGAGAATATTAACAGTTTTTTTTAGACAATAGAACGGAAGATTTCTATTGCTAATAAATAGATTCGGCAGTGATTTAGGAATCAACCTATGAGCAACGCATATGCCTTATATTTAAATCACATTTGCGCATGTTTTTTATGAAGAATAATGTATCAAATATTTTCGGCAGTTTGGAAAAGTTACACAAGTTCAAATGTAGAGGAAATAATAAAGGATATACAGTATACGTTGCAAATACTTCAGCAAAAACTATGGATAATTATTCAATGACCAGATAGAGATTGATATTAGGGATACTAAGTTGCCAAATTTAAATAAAAAAATAAAAGGGTTCAAAAAGATAGGAGTTGAATATACAGTGCTATTCTATTCAAAAGTTCCCTCCCCCCCTAGTATCTTTTGAACGGCTACACTTACATTAATAAAATTTTGAGGGTGAAAATAAAGTGTTGTAAACATCTCTACGAATGGTAACAGGTGACGTAATAGTAATAGATGACGTCACAGTGTCACTCTGGCCAATAATTTCAAATAGGACCTTATGGCAAGTGATATCTCGTTTGAAAGGCATTGACATACATTGGCTACATAGCCATATTAATTTTGTTTGGGTTTAAACTAATTTTGATGGATAAATTAAATAAATACCAAAATTATTATTTCACATTCAAATATTGAAGATTTTTCTGTCCGTCTCTGGTTAGTTGTCAAAAAATTGACGTTTTTAATTTAATACTATTTGCTGCTTTGCAAAGATTTTCTGAATAGCTTAAATATATAATTTTAATATTGTTTAACGAGACGTTTAAGAGTTTACATAGGTAAAATGGTACGTACTCAAGCAGACAAAGTAGCAGCTATCTTAATAATTGGTGAATCTAGAAAGAATATCCATGAAGCGGAACGTTTATTTAGATCAGATCGCCCTATCTCGAGAACTTATTTGAGGGAGCTTCTTCACAAGTTTGAAGCAACAGGTAGTGTTCAAGATGCCAAACGATCTGGTCGACCAACATTTAGTGATGATAAAAAAATTGATATAGTTGCTGAAATGGTAGTAAACCCCACTTCCTCTTTAACTAAAGTTGCGTCTATGTGTGAAGTAAGTAAAAGTACAGTACAGAGAGGCTAAAAATAAATTTTATCCATACAAGTTGAAAATGGTGCACCACCTTTCGGATGACGATCCCGACAGAAGACTCGAATTCTGTGAATGTATGACAAATAAAATTAGTCAAAACCCACATTACACAAAAACAATTTGTTTTAGTGACGAAAGTACTTTTTGCCTCAATGCAAATGTGAATACACAAAATGTAAGGTATTGGCACAGTATAGGAACGAACCAGTATGTTATCTCGTGACGTCACACTCCCGAGTTCTCTGTGACCTACAACGTCGTTCGGATGAGTATCCCATCCGGCGGCCAGTGCTGTGCTGCGAGCCAACCAAAGTGCAAGTGGTGAATTTGCGAATGACATTATCATTTTTATAGTTTATAAGCATTTTTTTGCAATGGATACCATTAAAAAGAAGAAAACGGGTAGTGTGTGTGTAAACCAATAAATATTTTGTATGAGACTATTGTTTTATTCACTCATCAGTGTACTGTTCTACAATATTTAAGTAAAAACACTTAAAACTTTCAAGTCATTTTAAAACTTATGGCACCTAAGCCTATGGAAAAGTAAAATGAATCGTAAAGCGATGCGTTTAAGGTCATCGAAAGCTCTGGCAATTTATGAATGGAATTTATAATAGTAATACTACTGGTTCGTTCCCTATACAGTGGTATTGGAGTGACACGAATCCTCACACCTTTTGTGAACAGCTTGCCCAATTTCTAGAAAAAGTCATTGTTTGGGCAGGTATTTTGGGAAACCACATAGTTGGTCCTGTTTTCCTAAATTCAAATTTAAGAGGTGAAGTGTATCTGGAGATGTTACAAAATGCAATTGAGCCGTTAATTCTTGAAATTCTGGAAGATAATCCAGATGAATTCGGCCATCTGGAAATAACATTTCAACTAGATGGTGCTCCTGCACATTATTATGGTGCAAAGACGTTACCTGGATGAATAATATCGAGGTAGATGGATCGGCCGGCGAGGTCCTATAGAATGGCCACCTCGGTCACCAGATCTGACACCATTAGATTTTTTTCTATGGGGGTACTTGAAATCCAAGGTTTATACTACGGCACCAGATATCATTGGCGTTTTGAAAGAAATAATTATTGAAGAATGCAATGCAATTTCAGCTGACACATTCGAACGAGTACGACAAGAGAAGTAGACGAGCACATTTCGAACACTTGCTATAAGAATCCATTGTTGATATTTGATTAATTGAATTTAAAAAAATAATTTCAATAATTTTGGTATTTATATAATTTATCCGTCAAAATTAGTTTAAACCCAAACAAAATTAATATGGCTATGTAGCCAATCTCAATGCCTTTCAAACGAGATATCACTTGCCTATTACGTCACCTGTCACCATTCGTAGAGAAGTTTACAACACTTTATTTTCACCCTCCAAATTTTATAAATGTAAGTGTAACAGCTCAAAAGATACGAGGGGGGGAGGGGCTTTTGAATAGCACTGTATACACTAATTTATTAACCGTTTTATTGTCAAAAATGAGGAATTGGAAAAAAAATATCTATAAGAAATTCAAGAAATATAGCTAGAGAGTTGATCAGAAAACGAAAAATCTCGTGATTAACTCGACCTCTTGAAAAGCCGACATAACTACATCAATTCTTACCTTTTAAAATTGCCAAACATCTGTGCATCTCCCAAAAATTTTCCAAAATCAATGTGGAATAGATGTCCGGATATTTTCAACATAATATTATCATTATGTCTGTCACAAATGCCCAAAATATAAGTTATCACACAATAACCAGCACACGATGCTAAAAATTAAAATTTTGTATGAAAAAAAAAACTAATAACTACAACGAGGAATTTTTACATTCTTTTAAAACTATTCACTTTCATAGACTGTCCCTTAAAAAGCATATTAGGACAAAAATTAGAAACATTTGTTGCGCTAGTGACAAAAAATAGGAGAATTATGGAAGAAATGCTAGAAGAAATAGTGAAAGAAGGAAAAAAAATTGGTCTCAAAATAAATGAGGATAAAACAAAGCTATTGAGAATCAAAAAGAAGTGTGAATATAGGAATATTAAGATTGGAAATTATAATTTTTAAGAGGTAGATAAAATGAAATACTTGGGTATAACAATATCTAATGACGGAGACAAAGGAACCGAAATAAAAGAAAGAATAGCAGCCACAAATAGAGCATTTCATTCCAATTAAAAGCTGTTAAGAAGCAAACTAATAAGTAAGAAGACGAAAATGAGGGTATATAAAACAATTATAAGACCTGTATTCATGTATGGATCAGAAACGTTAACAATGACGAAAAAACATCAGGAAGATTTGAGAATACAAGAGCGTAAGATATTAAGAATGATATTAGGAATGAAAAAAGTTGGAGATGAATATAAAAAACGAACAAACATAGTATTGGCACATGAAATAGGAAAAGATATAGTGCAAAAAATTAAGGAACAGAGGATAAAATGGTTGGGACACATATGGAGGGCAGGTACAAAGTCAACAATATTTGCAATGATGGAATGGAAACCTTGTGATGAGCGGAGGAGAGGAAGACCTAAAGCTACGTGGTTACAGGAAGTTATAAGTGACCTCAATAGCATAGGAATAAGGCAGTGGAAGGAAAAAATAAAAGATAGAAAGAAATGGCGTCAGATTGCCGAAAAAATATAAGAAAATGAAGGAAGAAAAGGGGATTGATCCACCCCAAAAAAAGGATTTAGAGAGCTTTTTAAAGCGGCGCTACCCCCTCGGGGGTGTTAAGCCAATATGTATGTATGTATGTTAATTTATAAGTGAGAAAATCAATCTTCTATAATTTTATATTTGACCCCGCTCCTAAAATTTCGCGTTACGTCGGAGTACTGCTAAAAGCATGCTAAAATTTGATAATCTACGTATATTATGGTGAAGATGGTAGTTTTTACTATAACAGTAATGAGTTGTCAAAAACGTTATTGTAAAGTCAGCCGAACTTGATATATTATGTTCGTGGAGCACGCTATTGCTATTCAAATCGTTCGGGAAGGTTCGGGAATGTTAGTGCGCTAAAGCCATCAAGCTTAGTGAATAGCAATAGGGTATGTCCACAAACTGACAATTTGACATTAGTGACAATCGCTCTAATAAATTATTTGGATATATTTGTAATTTGGGTGTTTTGTATTGGTTTAGGGCAGGTTTATCAATGCTCGGTTAAATATTGTAGCCTTCAGCTAAATCTTAGCTGTTGGTCAAAGTGTTTATCAACTGCCAGTTTGCATTAGCTGGTAGTCAAATTTTCGGCTATCCTAGCTGCCACTATCAAGTTGATGTTAACCATAGAACATACAGTTAAATACGAGAAAGTGGTGTTACGTTATTCTAACCAAAGATTCTAACTGACAACTGTGTCATGATTTTTTCATGTTTGCTTACATTTTGCAACAAAGATTATTTCAACTTTAAATTTGATTGTGTTATTATCGTTTAGGGTGAAATCTAGAAGCTTATTTGATTCTTTTATAGTAATTTAGTAGCATCTAGGTTCTGTTTGTATTTCATTTCGTTGTTATTGTCAATGTATCTTGAGGAACTTGACGACCTTTTCGATGAAGAGCTTGGAGATTGGCGAAATATTGGAATTTGTAGAGTTCGAAAGACGACCATATACTGTTGAAGAACGGATAAATCCCTTTGAAGAGCTCGATGATGTCGAGTTTATTACTCGGTTTCGATTATCTAAACCCAGTGTTCTCACGATACTCCAACAAATTCCAGCTATTCTCGCCAAGTCACAGCATCCGTCTTTTTGCATTCTATTATACTTTTATGGTGAACGGCTACTTTTATTTATAAGTACCTAATTGTCGCTCTAACTCCGTGAAATTGGGATATCTTTTTTGTTTTGTGGACATGCTCGAATGCAAAGAACTTAACAAAGCACAACATAGACGAAATAAAAATAACAGTATCACAATTTTGACACTGACAAGTGAAATTTTCTACGATGTTGTCAGAGTAAGCTTACGGTAAAATAGAAAAATAATAACTTTCACCTCTATATTCTTGATTCACTGTGTTATATATGTTATATGCGATAAAAATTAATAATATGTATATTTCATGTAACGGGTGATCCTTCTTACACCAAATTAAAATGAGAAATTTACACTTTGACAACATTACACTAACGTTTATAACCCGAACAAGGTTGTCAAATGCTCAATTACACTTAGCCTCCAGTTAGCTAGCTGTCAGTTGTGTGGTGCATTGATAAACGCTTTCTATTGTAACCGAGACTTTGACTTGCGGCTAGAGATAGCTGAGGGCTACGTAGCTGACAGATTTAACTGGGCATTGATAAACCCGCCCTAAATGATCCTTTTTATTACAAACAGTTAAATATAATTAAAACAGCGTCACAGAAAATCCAAAACAAAAATTAAATGGACTCAAACACGATCAAAATAACTACCTGTAAAGAACGCTTGTTTATCATCAGATTCATCAGGTCGACTATCACATGGGTTAGAGATTGTGTTAGGTTACAGAGGGGCGTTGATAGGGTATATAAATGGAGTGCAAAATTAAATTACATTTTAATTCAAGTAAATGTTCTGTTTTAACTATAACGCGTAGAAAAGTATTTTAAACTTTAAGGGATATCAGTATATATTAGAGAGATATTGCTTGTTAAAAATGGTCTCCGGTAATTACGGTTACGCTATTTTGACGTTTATTAAATGCGCGATTCACTTCTTTACGTCTCTAACGCTAATAACGTTAGCGCTTCGCGTAATTTACGGTTACGTATCGTTGAGTGTTATTGTAAATACGGCACATAATTGTCCTGCGCAGTTGACAAAATAGAACAAATCGTATCGGATTTATGAGGTTAAGGTTTTTGTTTATCATTGTTTTTATTGTTTAGATGGTGTTTAGTTTGTTTGATTTTTGATTTTTTTTTTAAATATAAATATATACAGAAAAAGGCAGGTTATGTCACTTCCTACATAACGCAGCGATGTTATTAAATTATAGTGATGGCAATAGCTCTTATTTCCAAATAAATTTTAGGCAGACCGTTATTAAAATAGCGCTACATAAATACCGCCACCGTATTGCAATTGGAAATATCTCTCTATCTATCTATAAGGAGCTTTTGGAAGAAAAATTATTTATTGAAATAAGTTCAAGTTCCATAAAAAAGTTTTGATAAAATAAAATAAAAAAACATACCTGTAAAATTTTGTATAGCTCTGGCATACTCTAATTCAGAAGGATTATGTTTAGCTAACCATTCAGCTATTGGCTTATCTTTAAAAGAACCTGTTAATCCGTGTTCTACTTGAATTTTTCTTAAAGTTTCAGCTTTTGTTACCATCTCTATCATACCTGAAAATTAATAATAGAAATCATCAGTTACCGTTACCGCCTTTCCTTTTTGAAGGTTAAGTGATAGAGAACGATTGATATATTGTACCTGCAATCATTTTCTAGTTGCACACCTTGAGGTGGAGCTTTCTAGCTGGAGCATTTTCTACTTACGAGCAATAAATGCAATATTTGCATAATAAACAATCGCCTTACCTTTTCTCCTAGAAGTTGGTATACATGTAAAAGCTACCATTTTCAAATCTAGTCCCTTACTCAACCACAACTTATCCATCAATCTAATCATCTGCAATGTTAACATGTCTTGCTGTAAATCATCTCCTACTTTATAGATGGCTGCCCGTATCGAGCTATCTTCCATTAAAAAGTTTATTTTTAAAGGCAGCGTATTAGAAGGAAAGTAGGAACACGATTGTATATCTACCCCTTTCACTCGCAAAGTAGGAGATAGAGGCAAACTCGTTGGAGTTTCTTGAAGATCTTTATGAATTTGCTCCAAGCCGTTGTATAAAATAGTAAGACGATGAGACTCCTTGGTTTTTTGTACTTCTTCGGCTATGTCGTTCAATTTCTAAAAATTGTTGAAGTAATTCATAATAAAATCAGTTTCCTGTAGAATTGTCGTATTCAGAAATGCATGTTTTGAATAGATGTCGAAAATAATAGATTTAATAACGCTCTACAAAGTTTTTGAAAAGTATGACCGTTCAACTAAGAAGAAGTAGTCTCTGGTTATACGCCCCGACAGACATTGGATTACACTTCTTAGCTAAAGTTCTGGCTTGCAATTTCAAGGGACATCACTTGTAGACCGGTTTCGGCGCCTTATCAGTAAAGGGTGGATATTCTCCGTCCAAGAGCTCTAAGAGCGTAATCATGGACTGAAATCACATAAATAAATAGCCTCAAGTAAAGGAAATGTTAAAATGCGATATGGCTTCAAAATGCTTCCCCATCCACCGTATTCTCAAGATTTGGCCGTAATCGCCGAAACAGAGGCTATGATCGGTGTATCGCCTTCGAAAGCAACTTGTTGAATGATAAGATCGAATTTTGCCAAAAAAGTGTTTAATTGTGGTAAACCGGGGACTTTTCAATTGGCATTTTACTTGTATGTTGAGACAATCTGTTTAAATAATCCAAGTGGAGAAAGTACTACGAGTTAGATGGATAAAAATGAGGATCTATGCAATAATGTTCCTAGTGTTGATGTGTATTAAGATTCTAAAGAGTTACTACTGAAACTATTAGTTCGGAAATCAAACTAAATGGATTACAATCAGATTTAAATTAAAGATTTGAAGAAGTATGTTTTTTCTAAAAAAAATTCTTACCTTAACAAGCGATTGTTGATATAGAAAACAATCTCCTAAAGATCGTCCACATATGGCTAATAAGGCTCTTAATAAAAGTTTCAGTCTTCGGTGATGCCTAAACTCGCTAATATCTAGTTCTAAATTTTTATCTCTTATTTCTGAAGTACAGTTCTGAAAAAATATCAACCAAATAAGTATTCGTTGGAAGTAAAAGTACGGCAGAAGGTACTTTTAAGCATTTGACAATACGGTCGCTTGTTGACTATCTTTTTATTAAACCTCTAGGCATTTTACAATTACACCAGCCGGATAGGAAAAGAATGAATGTTTAACGAGAATTTGTTTATTTAATCGCCACTTTGCCTCTATTCAAGTTTCAATTTTGTAATAAATTGTGCAATTCAACCTCTCTACTTCTATTTTGTAAAATGTCTAGACATTTTATAATTCGCGGGTTTTATTATTTAGCTACGGTATACATATATATGTTACCGTGAAGGACCGAAAGTAGTGAATGTCAACATTCGCCGGTGGATATCAACAAATGTCAAATGCCTTGGTGAAAGTCCGAACATTTCTCAATTCTATTATACATTCGGACTTTCACCGGTATATGTCGAAAAATACAAATGAGGTCCGGTGAACCTCGGCCACTGCAGGTCGCGACAAGTTTTTAGACGGTTCCAGCCCCTCGTTTCAGTTAGCTTTGTCTTCGTCAGTCTAACGCAACGTTTGACAGCGCTCCCTAACCTAATTTAATTTTCTTATTAGAAATTATAATTTGTATTCAATGGCTACTACAGTGAATCCTGATAAGTTTTTTGAAGAGTTGCATGCCTTAATTGGAAGTAAACGAGAAGCAGCTTCTGCTAATTCAAAAGGTGGAGGGCAAGGCTATACACGTTGTAACTGCAAAAGGAAGTGTTCCACGATTAAATGCAGCTGTAAAAGCAAGGAAATTTTGTGCAATTCGAAGTGTCCGGTAGTTTAAGTTGTTGCAATAAATAAGATTTTATTATTATTTTTTATATTTCATTTTATATTTTTATGTTCTACTGTTTGTTTTGAGTTCAACAAAGTTCTTTTCCCATATTATTTTAATAAATAAAGACCTATGGATTTTTTTTGTTTTTATTTAAAAAAAAAATTCTGTTTAACATACACCATGATTGCATCCTGAGTGTCGACAATCGCCGGTGTAGGTTAGAAATAATGAAATTTCAACAATATTTCGGACATACGTCAAGCAAAGTTGAGAATGTTAACATTCACCGGTGTATCTCGACATTCACCAGATTTCGGTCTTTCACAGTAACATATACAACACCTAAACTTATTAATATTAAGGAACTTTATTTAACGATAATCGAATAACATGAATATAAATAAATTGGAGTTCATTTGATCTCTATACAAAAATAGTACTTGCCTGTGGTGCATCTCCTGGAATGCTATGACATAATAACCAAAACAAATAATGTGCAAATCGAGGTGACCTTAAAGCTCTGTCTAGCAAAAACTTCGCTAATGATGAATTTTCGTAAGTTTCATGTCTCAGAGCTACAACTAATTGAGGTAAGTAATCTACTAACTCATCATTTGTAAGACCCCTAATCCATCTAACAGCCATTCTCCTAACCTAAAAATTTACAAAAAAAACTAAGGTTACAAAAATAAATCGTTTTCACTTAGTCCCCACTTCACATCATTGTTATTTCACATTAATTCCACAACAATTGACGAATTACAAATATGTATAATACTTATAGTCCAAAGTATTGGTTTGTGCATTAGAGACAAATGCTGTATCAGAAATTTTTAATTATAGAATTTTATTGGAATTGAAATAAATGTTCAAAGTGCAAGCCGCTAACTACCTTGCAGCAACCAACACTTAATTCTTCAAACACTTTAATACTAACCTCTAAGTCTGGATATACGGGCAGAAGTAGTTCCAATGCTTGAATTGGTTTCAGTCTTGTCCAACTATGTAACATACCATGTAAATCCGGAAGTTGAACATATTCCCAACTATGAGCAGCAAGAAGTACTTTTGGTAAGGCTGTCGGAAGGTGGAACAAGTAATGACGTTTTTCCCACAATATCTATAAAATAATTCTATTCATCAAAATGTTTTAAATAATCAAGTATGTAAATTTTTGTTAGCTGCTGGTAGAAGTACAGACTATTTTGGATTTCTTCTTTCTGAAGACTTGTTGTCGTGTTCGATAATGTATTTTTTCTACTCCTATACTATAAGTTGTTGATTAAATGCCAATTTTCAGTTTCATAATGATACTCATTATAACACTGGTTTTCATTATGAAACTGAAAAATTGACCAATAGAAATCTAGATTTTCAAATACCCGAGTAGGCAAGTTTAGTTTTTAAAAGAAATGTCGAGCACCAGACTGAAAATACTTAATGACCAAGGCAAAAACACATTTAACCTCATTATTTTTTGTTTACAATAATTTACTACTAATATTTTTTAACATTAACATACTTAGCTTTATGCTATACCTCAACCATGTGGTACCGTGGCGGAGTGGGTAAAGGCGCCGTACAAGGTTTTTTCGATCTGTACATTCCGGGTTCGAGTTCCGGGTAGTACATTCTTTATATATATATTTTTTTAAATCAAACTTCTTCGTAGAAAAAATAGTGTATGCAACTCTCATATAATGGTTATTAATACACCCGCATTAACCATACGAAACTCGCCTTTGGCTCGTTTCGTATCCCGGTTAAGGCTTGTGTATTAATAACCATCATTACATGATCGCCGCATAATATACTATTAATACTTATACCGCCCGTGTTGATTTGGTTTATTTTAGTCTGAACAAGATTTGTTATTAAATCCTTTAAAAATACCTAATGCATTTACTGTATCACAATATGAATTAATTAAAATGCGAATGAATTATATTTTACCTCTCGTATTTCTGGTGAAAACCTATACAATAAATCTTGATCACAAGCGTCTACCAATAATTGCTGTGTTTCATTATCTAAACTAGAGAAGTCTCCTTTGTTAACGTTGCTGTATAAATCCGGTGACATGGAAGGAAACTGAACTTTGGTAGGAGCTACAATTTCTATACCGAGAACGGAATGGTCCGGATCTGGATGAGTTCCCATAGCAGGTGCTGGACCATAGATATGATCATTAATGTAGTTTGATTCATTGGGCCAAATTGAAAGAAGAATACTGCCTTGATTCATAGCACTAAAACAACACTATTAATAGTTTTATTTACATACATCAATAGCATTTAATTATGAAATTTATATCTACAGGTTAAAACAGATTAGTCCTTGCAAGTCATTTGTTAGTAATAGATTTTTATTCAGTGCAGGTTACAAGACAGATGATAGTTGGTGAAACTGATAATTTAAAATAGAATTCTAAATACCAACTCAAAGAATAACATTGTATTGACATGACATACATTTTCATGTAGGAGTGTAGGAGAGCAGAAATCGATTACCGACACACGTTATCAAATAATTGAAGAGTTCTATATAAGGTCAATGTAGCTAACATAAAAAAATAAAATAATTTCATTTGAAATGGAAACTACTGAGAATATTAGTTTTAGTTCAAGAGTGTTTTGCCTTTTAATATTTGCCCGTTAACTATCAACATTGTAAATATGAGACCTATTGGTTTAAGATTGACGAAAATGAAAACGAACTGTTCAAAATTCTATTATAACACTAGGTTGTTGAATAAGTTTTGCGGTTCGTTAAGAAAAACACAATTTTATGGTTTGATAAACACTTCATTATTCACTATAGTCCCCCTGAACATCAGCACGCATGTTCCAACGAGATTACAATTTATGATTTCCATTCCTGGAATGAGAATCTGGAATAATTGCAAAATAACGTTTCTACAGCTCTTATGACCTCATGATTTGATGAAAAACACTTTCCATGCATATTTTTTTTTAGATTTCGAAGCAGATGGAAGTCGCTAGGTGAATACGGTGAATTCTCTAATAATTCTAACTTTAATTCATGTGTACGTGAACGTGTGCGCCAAAGTTGCTTCAATATATGGATCCATGTTTTCAAAGTCACGGACGTGGTTTCACGGTCAGTCGATAGACAGGCAACGTCGGTGTAATGCCGTATTGTCTTTATACATAATATCGTCCTCGTCCATGCCTTTGATCGCGAGCTGATTCAAGGAATTGACTACTAGACGTGCAATGCACGTCCAAATTGAGTGGAACAGAAAATACCAACCGCGCGTAACGTCACTAGTCGTAGGAAAGCAAGGTTCAATAGAAAATAGCAGAAGTATTCCAATGGTAATCTTTAAAAAGCAAAATACGAATATTAACATAGGCGAGTCACCACGACCGCTGTATTGGTTTGTGGGTAGCTATAAATTAAAGTTTTTTATGTTTTATCTCGATTTTATGCCCGATTTCACCAGCCTGATTTTAGGAACTTCCAAACTTTTTAAGTAACAGAATTTTCGATATTTGGAATGGTCTTCCTCAGCAAATAATTAGCTCGGAAAATGTTAATAGTTTCAAAAATCAAATAGACTCCTATATTTTCGATTTGTAGTTTTTTAGGCTAAGTGCAGTGTCAGTTATTGTTTTATTTATATTCTGTAAATTATTACGGGCAAAATAGGAATTGATCCTCTGCCCTTATCATGTAATAATAATAATAAAAAAAATAATAAACTTAGTAATTCCTACGCTAGGAAATACCCAAATCGGATTTCACCAACCTAAGAATTTCTTAGTTAAGAAATACCAAGATAAAAATTCGATTTGTAAAGTTTTCTACATAAAATCACTGGCGGATCTAGGGAGTTTTTCAGGGGGGGGGCTATGAGTTAATGGAAATTTGTAACCAAAGTAATAAAATCCATAGAAATGAATTATATATAAATATATATTTTCTTTATTTGAAACAACTGAAACCAGTGAACAATAATATAAATAAGATTGAACAAAATATGGCGAAACAAGCAAAATAGCTATTTGTGTATTAAGAGCGGAAAGTGATACTTTGCCGCTTGAGGCAGAGAGTTGAAATCTGCCGAAAGCGGCAACGCACTTTCTGCTCGAATTGCACACAAGATTTTTTCTACAATCACCTTATTTTCAAACAAATAATTTAAAAAAACATGAAAAGTACACTTTATTAGAATGTGATGTTGAAAACATGTAACAATTACTTATTATTTTTATTTATTGCCTACAATATTAAAGTTGAATGTACAGTTTTTTTTTTTAATTTTCTTTGAGCGGCACCAATCCATGAAAATATTGTATTGTTTTTCGTATTTACCTCTGGATTTAGTTGGCAGAAGATTAAGAGTAATATTTTTAGCAGAATCTGCTATATCTGGAGGTGTGCTTGAAAATTCACTGTCACAATCCATTTTCAAATAGCTATTTATAAACAGACAACTTTTTTATAAACTAAAAATGAAATAATGACGTTTCATTAATTCCATAGTCTACTATAGGTACTTAAATATGCAATCACTGTTGCATCTAGGTGTATAATGCATTGCCTACCTTCTGACTGTTATATTTCTACTACGTAAACTTGTCCGTATAAATCAATACTATGAAAATAGGAATCTGCAAAAACGATCAAGAAAATTGTCAATCTTAACAACGTTATATTTGTAATAAGTTGTAAATATTAATTTTTATCTTGAACTAAGAAATAAATCCTTCACTGTAGTATTGAATCAAAATAATATCAATGTATGAGGTTTAAATTATTTTATAATTTCAATAAAATTAAACATATAAAATATACACCTCCATCTATTTGTTGGTAGCGTAACCTGCAGCGTTGTAAATCCAGTTACTTGTATAAATTGTAGATGTCAGCCAAATTATATAGGAATATTTATTAATTTCGTTCGAAATATCTTCAAATATTAATATTTCAACTAAAATATTCGGACTGCTCTATATTTTGTTTTAATATATCTATTATTTACTACCTTTCTTTAGTTTATTGTAAATGAAAACAGGCGAGCGGAAAAGTACGCTCTAGAGCGTAAATATTGTCAATTATGACAGATCGCGGAAAACATCAACTTTGCGGTTAGATTTGAGTGTGCAAAAGTCTACTTTGGGTAGTGATCGTAGGAAAACAAAATTCCACAATTCTAATAAATAATAAACTCTCAAAATAAAACAACTGGAACAAAAACTTGATAAAATTATTGTTCAGAAAGATATGCCTTTGGTCACTGTTTGAAAATATAATGAAAACAACTGAAACTAGTGAACAATAACATGAATGAGATGGATAAAAATGTGACTAAACAAACAAAAACACAAATCCACAATTCTAATAATAAATTTAAAAACATGTGGATTTGGGATGTTTGAGTGTTTGAGAATCAATACAACGAATTATTTTGATTTGTAAGACATATAACGTGTGTTTCATTCTTGTTGAAAACCAATCAAAGGTTTAGTTGCATATCCAGACTCTGGTTGTCGAACCAATACCAAGGGAGGGGGGGGGCATGGCCCCCCCCCTCAGATCCGCCAGTGCATAAAATTGGTACCACAGGTTAATATTATCCTGAAAACCGAATGGGAGGAGATCATAACTGACAAATATAATGAAATTTGAAAATTCATGTCAAATGTATTTGCATTTCGTTTATTCTTGTGGACTTTTGTGATTTTTTAATTTGTCCATGTTGATCAAAATAGAAGAAAAAAAGAATAGAAGTGCTAATTTCATGGAAGAAGAAAAATTGGAATTACTCTGTTGATTGCAGAGATACATTCAAGATTATGAATGTATTTAGTTGGATAAAGATAAACATTATGATATGAATGTCATAATCTTTGGGTTATACTGTTGATTTTATTTTGTTATGATAGCTACAAAGTCCTTATATAGAGCACTTATTTGATGTGAATTCCTGATCTAAAAAGTGTTAGTTAACTTATAAAAAGTAGCTTTGTTAACCAAAAATTAAAGTCAATCGAAATTATAGCTGCGAAGTCGCACTGCAACCTCACAATACTATAAAGAAAAACAAAACAAGTGAAAAATGAAAATTTCGTGAACTATCAGTTCGTGCTTCACTAATACCGAGAAAATTTTGGTAGTATTCAAAATAAGATATGTATGCAATTATTAATCATCTTACCTTTCATAATTGAAAAACTGAACTGAAGCCCATCCTATTTCTTCTTCTTTATACACAGGAGTAGGAGAATTTTTTGTTTCTTCACTATCAGACGTAACTAAAGTTCTACCAAATATTAAAATTACTAAACGAGATTCTCTTGATAAACTATTTATAGGTACATCTTCAAATTCCAACCTAAAATCAGTTAAATTATGAATCTTTGTATGCAAGAACAAGAATATGCAATATCCTACCAACTGTCGAAAATTATCCTCGAAGGCCAATATTTGTCCCTATCGTATTTTCTTGAAGGTTGCGTACAAAGAGATTTACCAATTTTCTTTGTTCCGTGGTATATTTGAACGGTGGCGGTATATTCTTCATGTTCCCACTCAAAAGATGGGCGATATATAGCACATATCCTAACTATAACGGAGTCCATTATGTCATGGACATATCTCATTGCTGAAATTTTTGTAGATATAGTACATATTTTAATGGCAAAAAGGATATAGCTCGATAGAATTTATTATATACTTACATTCATGCGATAAGGTACTTTTTACTTCAAAGTCTACACAAAATGCTTGACTGTACATTTCAATTAAGTTTTGAACTGCAAATCGTATCTTGTTGCAGTGGTTACTTATAAACTCGGAAAACGAAGATTTCTAGAAAATAAAATACTATTCATTTCAACTACTTGCCTCATCTGCCGTCAAATTAAGGAATTTTTTAACGTATGCGTTTTGTAGGGGATAGAGCGATGGACCTTCCCTAATACTGATTTTTAACAATTACAAGGTCATTTTATATTTAGGACCTAGACGTATTTTCATACGTAAATATATTATATTTGATCAATAAATGGTATGGTGCAGTATGGTACGAAGATTCAGTTCAAGTGCCTGGGCTGTTGAACACAACCCAAACATATGAGTGAAGGAATCAATGAACCTAACTATACTAATACGAGTATGGCCTGAATAATATTTTGTTTTTTAAAGCTATTTAGGAGAAGTATTTTAAACAGATTGTTAGGAACAGTTGAGACTTTGGAATACTAAAAATCTAAAATACTATGCTATAATTTTTGAAATTCAACTTACATTTGATGGTAAGAAATTTTTACATGTTTCTTCCAAGGCTTCAATAGTATACATAATATCGAGTGTACATAAATCTCCCATCAAGTTTACAACGTATTTAATTGACTGTATAACATTCAAAGGTTGTACTGCAGGCATTACTGATGGATTACTGTTGGTTTCCATTTCTAAAGCCGCACCTTCTAATTTTCGTATTTCATTTTCAATAGTCTCTAAAATTGAAATTATAAAATGTAAATCAATTCAGAATAAAAGGCAATTGAAAACAATTGTACATTTGGGGTTTCTACGTAGCTCCCATTTATTTACACCATATTAATATCGATCAGGCTCGGAAAAAAATCTTTTACCGACTATAATGTAGTGAGGTGTCTTGTGTGGAATCGTTTCTAATATACAGGATGTAACAAAAAGGCCGGTCATAAAACATACCACATATTCTGGGGCTAAAAATAACTCGATCCAACCCAAGTTACCCTAGTACAAATGTGCATGCGAAAAAAGTTACAACCCTTCGAAGTTACCAACTGAAAATTGATTTTTTCCAATATTTCGACAGTTGTTCGACATATTATATTGAAAGTTGACAAGTGGCTTTCTTATGATTAGAGCATCTTAAAAAAAATTAAGGATTTATTGCACCCCGTTAAAAATTTATGGGAGTTGAGATCCCCTAAACCCCCCCAAAATTTTTGTGTACGTTACAATTTAATGTTTATTGTGGCACCATTATTCAAACACATTATTTTTGAAACTTTTTTGCCCCTTAGTACTTTTTACAATTATCAGTTTTTATCGAGATACGGAATATTTTTCATTATGCTTCAAAAATTTCGAGTAACAAAAATTTAAGTCAATGAATTTTTAAGTTTTTCGAGGGTCCCAAATTCTTGATTGAATCTTATTTATTTACAAATGTGTAGTTTTTATTAGATGTTCGAAATGGCCTTCATTTTCTTGAATACACAGTCGGCACCGTTTTACTAACGAAAACCGAATATTCTGGAAAAGCAATGGCTTCTGACGATATATAATTGCAACTTTTTGTAACTTTTTTTGCATGCACATTTGTACTAGGGTAACTTGGGTTGGATCGAATTATTTTTAGCCCCAGAATATGTGGTATGATTTATGACCTGCCTTTTTGTTACACCCTGTATATAAAAGATAACAGTCAGCCAATGTCATTCTCAATTTCATCTAAAGTGTACCCACTAAATCAAAAGCATCCAAAAGGGCATAAGAACTAGTTAAGAAGAGAATTTCTGATCGGTTGGTAATAGCAGTTATTGTGTTTACAAAATCAACACATATCAATCAATATCTAAGCTTAAACGTCTATTCACATCACCACTCTTCTTAACTCAATTTGGTTGTCCCTATCTTCGAGCAGTGACCGACTAGATGAGTAACACACAATCCTGGCGATACACCATATAGCATCTCAATGGGGATACCTCCAGTAGCAAGTGCCATTACCGTATTTCAAAAATTTAGATTTTTGCTTTGCATTGTATGTTATGAATATAAATAATGATCTATTTTCCATGAACATTGATATCAAATAAAGAGCTATTTTCTCAGTGATACATAGCAATTCACTCATTTACATATTATTTTCTTTTCTTTAACCATTGGTTATATTATTCATTTGGATCGTTTTCTTGGGAATCGTTAATTATTTGAATATTAGAAATTATATAAACCATTTTTTAACATTTTAACATTTTTACAGTATAGTTAACCTATAAATGCATGACCTTTCATAAACTTCGTTAATTCCAGCAGGTTCACAAATATGATAATATTAAAGTCTCTTTTCAATACTTGTACCTTACTTTTTTTAATACAACTGTACAATATTATAGCAGGGAGCAGAAAGTAGAGATTCTTGAGTTTATTTGTGAAAATAAAGAAAAATAATAATTAAACAATACGTACCCAATAAAATATTTAATTTTTCGTAAGTGATACGAACAACTGTATCGTTTGGAATGATATTTTCAAATTTTAAAGTTTCATCGTCATTATCATCAGCCACCTAAAACACAATTAATTTTTATATTCATCATTTTGGAAAAAATTCGTCAAATAAAAAAGTTATGGATGGATCAAGGGATTATAAATTAAAGGAAGAGATGAAGAGTGAATTGTAGATAACGTTATCATACCGCAATTTAATGTTATTTTAGATACTCTGTTGCATAACTTTAGCGTTTCGCTAAAGGGGTGCAATACCGGAAAAACTAGCCGGGCAAAGTTGCTTCCAAACTCGTATTCACATGTTTTCGAGGACGCTGTTTACAAATTTGTCGTAAAAATAAAATAACGGACAAAAAGTGTCCAAATTTGTAGATTGTCCTTAAAATGTGTATACAGTGCCCGTCTAAAGTCTCCCACCTATCTATTTCATGATCCATAGAACTTAAATCAATAATTGTTTGGGTGCCTGAAATAGGGTAAAACGTTTTTGATAGTATTCCGTGACGGCCTAGGAATTAGGTCTTCTTAATACTTCACAGCTCTTACCCTGTATGAGTTACCTCAACAACACCATTAACAATTGGTTGATGAATTTAACAATTATTAGTAAGTAAGCTCTTTACCGTTCTAGAAAAAGATTTATCTTTTTTGGAATCCGGAATCAGTATCAAAATAACATCTTCGTCCAATTTGATACAATCATGAACATATTCATAGTCGCTTAAAAACGTGGTAGGAACTAAATATTCATTACTTCCCCACACTTTTAACGTGTACTGATTGGTAGCGGGGGCATCCAGACCATAGGTCAACTGTAGAGTAACATGTTCTACACTTGAATTAACTAAAAAAAAAACAATAGCATAGTGTTAAATTCCAATTTTCGTATCATATTAAAAAGATAGCCGTTTCCAGCAAAATATATTTGAAAATTTAGTGAAAAATAAACTACGAAATTACCGTCACAGGTGAAACTGATGGGTTGATTGAAATCTGCTCCCTCAAAATCAGGATGAACTTGTAATTTTATGCTTAAGCCTTGGGAATATTGATAAGTTACCATTGGACTTATAACGAGCCCCATATTTGTATCGGGATCGTTGTATTTATACTGCTCTGGAGAAAATGATGAAAGTAAATTATTTCATATGTAAAAGTGATGAGAAAATTATTAAAACTCACTTCTTATGTTATATACCATGCTGTAAAATGACTTAAGATCGGGATCCTTTACCAATGATCTATTAGTGACTTCTTCGATAATATTTAGGAGGTTTCTCTGAAATAAAAATAAAACGTTTGGATAGTAGTACGGCTATGATAGAAAAAACAGTAATTTTTAGGAAGTAATATCATAAGGGCAACTAATTTTTCCGTTAAACATAGAATAAATATGTTACTAAGTAATATTTTAAAAAGAAGCATAAGTGCTGGTGACAAAGAACAGCATCGACCAATTTTCTACGTTAAAGATACTGCACTATGAAGATAGAATTATTTTTCAACAAAACGAACGAACCAAATCTCCTTCAAATAAAAACAAGAGGATAACAATAATGCATGCAAATTCGGAACTCTCACTTAATTGTGTTAACACGGGAATTGAACAAAAAAGTACTATTTTTATGAATATCAATTCTGATGTCTCAATTTATTCAAGTCATAGATTACAATGTTCTATACTAAATTTTTTTCAGCAATGTTATTTTATCGGTGACGTTCGGATTAAAGACGGATTCCCCTTTTCACCTTTTCTGTCTGATCTAGGTATTTGTTTTTCGCTCAAGCGTTTTTTCGAAAAAAAAAAACGCATTTTTTCAATATTCTTACTAAACCTTACTGAGATGTAACTTTGGGTCGATCATAGTCAATGCCTTGTTTATTTTCGTATTCTTGGAAATATTTGACTGAATAAGGTACACGACTTGGATATTGGAAAATCCCCCAACCTTTTGTGCACCTGCACGAGTGCATTTTGTTTAAAAAATTTAATTTTACATTGTATTTTTTCAATTTCTTCCACAGGAAAAATTAGATGCCCGAACGGTATTTGAAAAAACCATTTCATGAGTAATAGATTATTCTGCATACAGATAGCTAACAAAACATACTATCTATCATCATGCATACATAATAAAATATGTAGGTATTAATTTGAAAACTGAAAAATAGTTAATATATTTAATCACAGAATACCACAAGATAATAGTATCATACTATTAAAAAGCCTTACAAATTTGGAAATTACTTTTCAACACAATAAATTACAGCTCAAAGTTAAACGGAGTTGAGATATCTTGTGAAATGTTATAATATCAAAGTATGATACTATTATCTTCACATCTATTGATAACACCCTTTACTTGAATAAGACAATATTTACAGAAAACTGTACGCTTATTAATGCAAAGCCGAGAATGTTTTTTGTCAATATGAATTGTGGTTAGTTATGGAGATGTGGAGATGATTAGAATGGAATGAGTACATTTTTGATGAATTGCAAATATTTTATTTATGTAATGTAGTCAAACCTATTCTAATCAATAATTCTGGCTTATTTCTTATAATGTGATGTTCCCAATTATATACTAGAACGTACCGTACCTACATAAAAAATCAACATTGTTTTTTGAAAAGTTTGTATCAGCTCAGGTACCAATTACTTACATTAAGGGTGAAATTCATAGTCGACATTTGAGGGTCACTCATACTCAAACTCAACTTAGTTTGAGTTTAGCTCGAGGCGACTTTTCATATCTACAGTCATTACTCAAGTAATACTTCAATTTGAGTGAAGAAAGTTTGGCATCAATGTTATTATTTGGAACTTTTGGTTGCGTTTGATTAACAATTGTGATGTATGAATGTCCTTCATGTTCATCAGACATCTGTTGCATTGCATTCATATTCGAATTTGTATTCAGTTCGTGTATTAGCCCTCTGCAAGTATTTTATTCTCAGTTTAGTTCTATATACAGGGTGCGATATCTCGAGAGCTAAATATGTAAATTGGCATGAAGGGGTTTTAAATAATGAGCTATTTAATAAAAATATTGCCGTCACCATTCTACTTCCGGTTATACCGGAAGTTGCACATAGCTTTGTAATTTTTAATGGAAGACCCTGTATATTTTTCAAAACTGACATTTGTCAGAATATTCCATAGGCGACTTGATAAATTAATTTTTTGCGACAAAAATGTATAAAGCTGATTTATTTGAAAACTGCAGGAGATAGGTATAGGGAATAGTAATACATATCGATAGTGGAGAACGTATTCTTCTAAAATAAATAATCAGATACAGGGTGTCCCATTTGAAAAAAAAGGAATTACGCGAAGATTGTGGATTCCGTTTTTATTCCAATTTTGACAGCACCCTGTATAATAAAAAAGGGAACTTCACAGTGTAAACGATAAAGCGGTATGTGGTAAATAGTTCCTGAGAAATTTAAACTTTTATTCAAATTACATTAGAGGATATTGAATTTTATGTACATGGTAAAAAAGTGTCATTTTCATATAAAAAACATTACAACACAAAAACGGTTCAAAATAGGTATAGGGAAGTATTAACAAAAAATGTTCAGATTAATGTAAATATACCTCAAATTTAAAAATATACAGTGTCTTCCATTAAAAATTACAAAGCTATGTGCGACTTCCGGTATAACCGGAAGTAGAATGGTTACGGCAATATTTTCATTGAATAGCACATTATTCAAAACACCCCTTCATGCCAACTTTCATAATTCAGATACCTTTAGTTCTCGAGATATCTCTAATTGACCGTTTATCTGCCGCACCCTGTATATTTCTTATTTGCTGCATAAGTTTATTTTTCAAGCTAGTTATTTAATAGATAATTTTATATTCTTATTTTCAATTTATATAGTAGATATTATTTCCTTAATGTTCATTATTTCTTAGGAAAAGAAAACAAAAGAAAACTCTATTCGTCTAGAAAAAAACTAGTCTTAAGTGAGCTGGTTTGTGAATATTCTTTTATAGAAAATAATAAAAAAAAACTTATTGTGCTATCTTAGCTGGAAAGGAAAAGGCATGGGTGTCACTGGCACACGAGTTTAATTCAAGTGGAGATCATTGTTTAGTCTAAAAAATGAACTAATCTAATAATTTTGCTTTTTACTACACCAATGTGTATTATTATCATCATCTATATAGTTTACAAAATTAATAAAATCATCCATCATACTAATTTCCTTGAAAAATTTGGAACTATAACAGACAAATAACAGCCAAACAAAATTCTGATATCGAAAAATGACAGTGTAAACGTGGTTTATAGGTTAGAAATCTTCACTCAAGGGAGCTGAAATCTGTACACATATTTCACTCAAGTTACACTAAAACTCAACCTCACTTTTCGCCTGTTAAGTGTCTCTATACAATAAGGCTATTCAGAACACGTGACCATCTGACATACAAAATGGCCGTTGGTAGACACACAAAAGATCATTTACCTGCGTTTTGCATAGGTGCATAGTTGTGTTAATAGTTTTTTTTCTATTATACGTGTTTAAAGTTTAAATAATGGCTTGTTCCAATAAAAGTGATTATCTATTGACGTTAGAGAGTGACTGTAAAGAAATTGCCATAAGATACAAGGAAAAGATAAAGAGTTATTCAGGGTATTGATCCTTATACACTCATGAATAGCCCTGCTCCTATTGAAGAAACTCAAGAAGTCGACTTTCCACCAGTGACTTATTTCCACATAGTGTCGTATTTGGTCCTGACACACAGCTTTTACACCAATGAACAAATGAAAGCTTATAAGAGTTTGTCAGCATACAAATATTTTCAAGCTGGATTTGTTCAAAATTGCAGAGCTCGAAGAATTGGCGAAAATATTATTGTGTTTGGCCAGGTAATTGAAAAATTTATTGTGCTGCGCTACCATATAAGTAATAGAAGTGCTTTTCAAAATAAAATATTCAGTTGTGCTCTTTAGGATAAGATTTTTTTAGACTTGAAATTCTACTGAAATAATCAACAATATTTCCTTTCCTTTCTAGTTTCATACTGAATTATTTATAATTAATCACAATATAATAAAGAACTGAACCTTTAGATTAAAGAAGACCACAGAATACGAGTAAATTGACCGAACTAAACAGATTTCACATACAGTAATATCATAACAAAAGATTTGTGTGTCTACCAGCGGCCATCTTTAAAATCATTTGACAGCATCTTGGATAGGTCTATAAGGATGAGTGAAGTATGATTGACCCTCAAGTGTCGACTATGAATTTCACCCTAAGTCCTTAAGCTATGAATATAGTGAATCACGCGACCTCTTTATATGCACGTGCACCTTTTTTCGAGATACAGACGTTATCTGATATTGAGGTTATGAAGCTACCAAAATAAACACTGAAACAGTCCGTATCGGTTGAAATATTTTTTTTTAATGGCAGAGTTGATCATAAACACTCTCCAGAACCAACACAGATATTATTCGAAGTAATCGTCTATTAGTTCATTAATTATAATCTGCTACGATAAATGTGTATAAATACCGAACGCACTCGATCCAATCAATGTTAAAACAGCTAGATCCTTGTTTGTGATATTTTGCTCTTTGGTTTAAGCTCGTATACATTTTATTGGTGATTTTATAATAATGTTAGTTTTTAGCTACTGGTTTCGGGCGCGTGAAACTTGGACACAAATTATTTATCAACTTACCTTAACAGTCTTACAACCGCTTCTATCTATAGTAGACATTCGAGATATTCCAGGTGACATTGGAGTGGTGTTATCGGATCTATTTATGGTGGCATAAATTGGGTCTGAAATGCTGTTATTCCCCGATCCGGAATATATAAAATCATAAGGATCGTATTCTTCATAAACGCTGTTACAGACAGACATCGTATCATCAACTAGAAATAACAAAAATATATTAATTTCAAGTCGAATGCGATAAACGAAAAAGTGAAAATAAAAAAAGAAATGTTTCTATGATAATATTCAAAGTAAATTTTGTTCTTATCTTATTTTATTTACAAATAAATTCAAGGTAGTTACTTATTTATTTTATTGTGTAGCCTAAATATATATATTTTAAATGAAGTAATAATTCTGAGAAAGGTCAAACTCAAAGCCGGTAAAGGAAAGCAATAGAAGTGAGGTTGCCAGATGTCCGGGATGCATTTAGGCAAAACGTACCACATATTAACCATTGCTCTAAAATCTGCCGTGCTGATTGGTCCGCGACTAAACGCAGTACGTTTTGTCTAGATAGGGTCGAAAGCAGGTACGGATTGCCCTCGTAATAGAATCTACAGTTGTCAGAACCAAACATGAGCCCCGGAAAATATGCGAACTAAAATAAGGTCATCGCAAGCAGCCAATCAAGAGTCAATGTTAACGATTGTCCATTAGTAATTGTTAAATATAATCGAAATAATATGACCGAGTGATTTCATCAACATACATCATTTTATTCATTCTATCAGTGTTGTCAATGCGAGGATGATTATCCGATTTTTAGACAATTTCACTAATTTCGATCCAATAGTTTTTCGAATTTTTTGTAGAAGGGATATATAAAATGGCTATTGTTTTTGGGGATTTTCCATATTGACTGGGGTCGAAGACTTTATTTAGATAACCAATGTGTCCTTTTGGTAATTTTGACAAATTCTGATAATTTGAATAGTAAGTTAGGGTAATTTTCATTTTTGCATCGGCAACACTGGACTATAACCAGTTCATATTTTGTTGCTTTCCATAGAAACTTGACCCGTGTTTTTCATGACATTAATACAGTAATTTAAAAATATAGACATTTAGGGTAAACGGTAGTTTCAGTTTTGGTCCAATATAAATGTTTTTATTAATATTTAGAGTTACATTTTTAGCAAGTTTGACTTTGTTTACATATCTCTTAACAGTTGACATTTATGGTATCGATATTTGGTTATCGATTCAAAATATCGAATTGTTACTACAAAAATACAACTACAGCGACATGAACACGCCCACCAGGGCTCACGTTTGCTTCTGCCAACTGTATTTACGCATTTCATGTCTGTTATTGTGTGAGCTGATTAGCGCATTTGGTACTCAGAGGTCGTAGGTTCGAAACCGGGTTAGGTGCTTGGTTTTTTTGTTTTTTTTTAAGCTTTTTATTTCTTATTTACTGATATTTCTATACATATTTATTCCCTTCCCCTTCTCGAACAGGTATCTAATGATTTGTATTCCATACGAATGCGCGCTGGTTTGGGTCTGGGTTTTCTTGTTTTTTTTTTTAGTTTTTCATTTCTTATTTTCTGATATTTTTATACATAGTTACACTTTGATCAACCGATATTTACATATTTATTCAATATTGGGTCAGGTGCTGTGAGGGCAATCCGTACCTGCTTTCGACCCTATCTAGACAAAACGTACCGCGTTTAGTCGCGGACCAATCAGCACGGCAGATTTTAGAGCAATGGTTAATATGTGGTACGTTTTGCCTAAATGCGTCCGGGATTTCCCGGGATCCACTATTTCGATCTATTATCCTGGATTCCAGTTACGCGCTTCCCAAAGATTTGCCAAACGGCGGAACGTTTAAAAAAAATATGATTAAAGAAAAATGAGTCTGTATATCTAATATTCATTTGCAATTTGGATATCGGGAACACATATAACGTTGGAAAATGTAAATTCAATTTCAACGTATACAATCTGGCAGTGAAAAAAATGTTTTCAAACTGGAATCTTACCTGAACAGTCTGGACTAATGGCCCTGGAACTAACAGAGCTGCACAAAGACTCTGACAGAGGATCGAATTCTTGTAATATACTAACTCTTACACTATCTTTATTATCTGAGTGTGCAAAATCAATCAAGTTCGAAGAAGATGACGGTTTTGCTTTCTTGTCTCTTTCAGAATTTGTAGATATGACAGAATATGTAGATAATTTTGAAGATACTGATGAACTTTTTGGAACAACTAACGGTGGTGGTCTCCGTTGATTTTTAGGTGGTAGTGCTGGAGGAACCTGTAAAAAAATTAGACTTATTGAAAATAGCTTATTAAATCGAAACGAACAATTCTACAAGACGGTGCACTTTGTTATTTTAGTGCTGGGAAATGGAAAGAAAAACAGTTGAGGAGAAGGGAAGGTTACCCATTTTCTCAACTTCCTAGAATACTTGTAGCGGGAGTTAGATGGTATCTTCGCTTTCTTTTGTCTAGCACTATCTAAAGATAAAACAATACAAATAGATGAATTTATATGCTATTCTGATAAAATTTGTTTTGTTAAAATGTTGTGTCTTTTGCAAACACATTTTTATGCAATGTTTTTTTAAAATTTTAAATCAAGATTAATCACAAAAAATGAGTATGTCTGTTTAAAATGGAATATCAACAGTTACTACAGTCGCCACTGGTGATATTCTTGTTTTAGAATGGTGCTGTTCAATTATCCAATGGCAAACGTGAGTATTTGTAAACAATTATTCCATAACGGAGATTAACTCAATATTGTGATTTGATGGATTAACTAACTGAATTATTTTACTAATATCACCTTCTTGATTTAATACTAGTTATTTATGTAATTAGTGGGATGTGGACATTATTAACGTACACATGTTAAGTTTGCACGACGAGGCCGTAGGCCGAGTCGTGTAATCACATAAGTGCGTTAATAATTCCTATCAAAATGTTACGTACAAAATTTTATCTACAACTGTTTATTAGAATGATTAACAGTACCTATATCATGAAATTAGAAAAAAATATCAATTCAACGTATTTTTAATAATATTTACTGCAAACATAAGGTACTGTGTATCATAGATAAAAAAATACTTATAGATGGAAAACTGACCCGTGGCGCCCTCTATTTGTACGGCTGGCGCCACCTTGAGAGTCCCGTCAGTACCTCAACACAAATGATGGTTGTGAACTTCGCTAACAGGCGAAAAAGAAGATTCCTGTAAATTTACAGTTTTTGGCGGCATATTCAAAATTACTGTAATTTTACTTTTGTTGCAAAATGACATTTATGGTCCATTTTTTGATATTTCATTCAAAGTTACTCAACATTAGATTGATATTACAATAATAACAATCAAATAGTCAAGTAAAATCAAATGAAGTGTCAAAAAATGAACCATAATGCCTGAAGTGAGAAAAATAAAGCAATAATCATCAAGTTTATATATTTTATTGAATAAAAAAAAGTATACAATGAATGAAACATTTTTTACACATTTCAATGACAAACATGAAGAAAAATAAATATTCAACAACAATGCTGGGAAGTTCAAAGCTGTGTGGAAGAATAACTACTTCTGTCACTTTTCATTTAATAAAACGTGTTTTTTATAAAGATAGATATCAAAAAGAGATATCATATTTTGTGACCATAGCAACAAAGACAAACAAAGTTGTGGAAATAAAATAAATTAGTTATGTCATCAAATTGTCAAAGTTGAATGGACAAAAATCTATAAACAAACACACACACACACACACACACACACACACACACACACACACACACA
>CAJUYG010000952.1:0-26516 GCA_910591675.1 Galerucella calmariensis | reverse complement strand
ACACACACACACACACACACACACACACACACACACACACACACACAAATAACCCAAATAGTTTTTAAAAACGAAAACCGGACAAACTTACGATACACGTTGTGAAACGTTGACCTGCAGCTGTCAGGCAGTTATCAGACTTGTCAGGTTAGGATCATAGATAACACGTTAGGATGTCAGCGCTGATATAATATGTGGAAGAATCTGCAACTACCACTAACGGCGTTACAGTTCTCACTAAATTGGAAATTTTAGTACTGACGGGACTCTCTATGTGGCAGCACCCTCGCGCCTTCAGAGATCCCCTACCCTGCTGTGTATCATATTTTGTGACCATAGCAACAAAAACAAACAAAGCTGTGGAAATAAAATAAATTAGTTATGTCATCAAATTGTCAAAGTTGAATGGACAAAAATCTATAAAAATGAATTCAACCGAAGTCACTCTCCTTTCGGAAATTGAAAATGCAGCTTCCAGTGTTTTTTTTAAATATTTAATTCTAGTACTGATATTTTTCTAGATTCTTATTACCGCACTAGTGACACTGAAAATAGTGTTAAATAGTACCTGTTGTGTACAGTTGTGGATAAAATAATCAATATAACTTATGTTTAATAGTTATTCAAGCCAACGAGAATGACAAATGGAAAAATAATTGAATAAAAACTGCACAGCCTTGAAGAGGATGTTTCAGTTACAAAAAACTAGTAGCTTTCCCTCAGAATGGATTATTGCTGTTCAGAGAAGAAAAGTAATATCCAAAGAAGTTGAATATATCTGAGTTATCCTTGATGCTAAACTTAATTAGACACACACCTAGAAAAATTACTACCAAGGCAACTAGGCTTTTTGGCAATGCAGGAGAGTTATGGGCAAAGCCTGGGGAATACGACCCGAGGTGGTTCACAACAAACTGTTATAAGACAAACAGATCACCTATAGAGAAACAGCCAGGTAAAGGAGAGCAAGAGCGTCTTCCATAGTGCATATTAACTGCAATCCAAAGACAAGTCCTCCTTGGTATTACCGTGGCAATGTAAAATACTTATTGAAGTTCCTCCGTGGGAATTTTTTTTCAAGAGCGAAGGCGATGATCACAATTTTTAGGCTGAAATCAATGTTCCAGAAGGACACCCTGATACAACTGGGGCAATACTGGATAACCCCATATTTCATGAGTTTTGATAGGACCGAGTGAACATCATGTTACACTGTAATTTGGATGAAAAATCAGTCAAAAAAGTAGTTGGTATAAACACTTTTCCGAAAATTCCATTGCTAATTACACAATTTTTAAATTTACTGCATCCAGAAGAATATACAGGTCACACGTTTCGGCGTACTTCGGCATCGCTTCTAGTTGATTCGGGTGGAGATATTCTTCAATTGAAGCAACAAAAAGGATGGAAATCTACTGCTGTTGCCGAGGGGTATGTGATTCTCTCAATGCAAAAGTCAATTGTGCTTCACAAATTTTCAAAGAAGCAGTTTTTTTAACCTACCTTCAACATCATATGAAAAAGCAAGCAGAGGCGATTTTGACTGTTCCAAATATTCACAATTTGAATTAAGCTTTATCTATGAATCAAACAGAAACAAACGTGACTGGATCAGAAATTCACATCAGTCAACCAAACAATTGCATATTCAATATTCATATCCGCACTCGCCTATTTTCCATTCATGAGAAAAACTAACACTTTATGCACTTGTTGAAAAAATTACTATTTTTGCACAGGCAAAATTGGTAATATTATAATACTTAATAAGGACAAACAGAATAAAAGTTTTACTAATGTTTGCTTTAATTGTAATCTTAACTATAAAAATGAAGGATACCACTGATTACTGACGTTCCTATACCTTTCTTCAGTCTTTCCCTTGCGCTCTCTGTTGCAGGAATTAAATGACACAGTCTTACCGCTTTTCTCTCAATCTAACCAACAGTTTTACAACGAAAACTCTGCCAGGCAAATTGGAATTTGTTTTTTCATATACTGAAGAATATTATATAAATATTTTGTGCTTAAATAATTTCAAAAAGATGTTACAAAATAGTTAAAAATGCGTCTGGCTTGATGTTATCAATAACAAAATTGTCTGGAAACCATACAGTTGAATTCGAGGAAAGATGAAGAAAATGATGGAAGAAAATGTTATGTTTACTTATGTACTCACTTACTTAATTACAGTTTCCTGTAACAATTGTCATATTCAAATAATGCTTTTTATGAATAGATAATGCAGTGAGTGAATAACTACATAGCCGAGATGTTGTCAATATCGAATTTTGGTTTGTGGTCAGTTGTGGAGATGTCGCTATTATCGCATTATGGCATTCCCTTTACTGGAGTTAATGTATCAATACTTAAAAGCTGCATAACATTATAAAACTTTATTTGAACATTTTCCATCAAATTGACATCAGTCAGGATTCCACACAACACAATTATACTCCTTATTTGAGCATTCTAAGAAACAGTACCTAGAGCTTTTTTTGAATGCAGCGACAAATCTGTTGACTATCTCATTATGAAGCAATTTATTCGCTTTTGTGATTATCTTACAAATATGTGATTAAAATAATAACTTATGACCTAAAACTACACATAAGTCTTGTTTTTTATTGTTTTATGTGTGAGATTTACGGTAATAGTGGTAGTGGATGGCAAATTTTGAAAAACTGTCATCTTAAAATAGAAATAGTTAACCCGAGAGTGTTGTAAAGGGTTAGAATCCAGTTGAATGATATAAGAAAAACCGACAATGATCATGATGACTACTTATAGCATTCGAGAAATAATAACCTAAAATTTTCAAATGCACACTTCTATAATCTATTAAATATTAAGTAAGTTCATTCAATAAACTAAATAAATGACATCAACTCTGAATCTACAGTTTTATGAATGAGTGATTAGTAGATAATGGAAGTGAAAGTAGTAACTCACAACTCTAGTGTCGTTGCATGTAAAAGCACTCACACTTTTCACCTATTCACGCCGAAATAACAATGGGTATTTATTTCCCAATTAATTTATTTCCTTATCTATCGCTATCGAATATTCATTTCTGCAACTTAAAATTATGTGTAGATAACAGAAATAAATACATGTAATATTTTGAACAGGTAAATATTACAGACTGACCTAATAAATATTTCTACTCGTTACTTTAAATAAAATTATTGTAAATTCTCATTAAAACTGTGACAATTACTTCATACAAAATCAAATATCAGACAGTAGCAACACTATATGTAATATTTAACCAATAGGGTGTTCAACTGAAAATAGATTCTTGTTAATGCAAAAATTCTAAAGAAACAGATTATATCGCGCCTTATTTTTAACATTTAATATCGTTGTTTTGTTCCTAAACACAATAACGTCCCTAGTATAAATTAAAGAAAATCACAGATTTTCACATCTATTGCTCCCCACTTTCCACACTTAACTACACTACAAAACGATAGTATTTTACATAATTTCAATGACGTCATTCTGGAATGTTAAGATCTAACCATAATCTGATAACAAAGAACTGCTGAATAATATGGAAATTGCGATTTTAAATTCATTTCACCACGCGAATGAAAATGTTGGCAGGAATACCATTTTCATAAATTGACCATTCGTAACCATGCTAATTCATACAATTGCGAAGAATGTCAAGAATAGCGCCCCTGATTATGCTGCAACATAGAACAACAAACTAGGACTATCGCAACTTCACTTCTACACTAGTGACGTATCTGCATTATAAGTTGCATAATTTCAGTAAATTTTTGTATCCATTTAATTCTCTAAATCTGTAGACAGGATAATTATAGTTTTTAAATGCCCATTTGTCCCTTATTTATATTACCTAGAAAAGCAGGGGGTCAAAATTTTAAGTTGAGCACCCTATTCCATTCAACTGAGAATATTAAGTCAGATATCATAGGACATCTTACATTTATATTTATTCTGTCTATTCTTATATCAGTAAACAACATCAACACAACAAAATACTTGAAATATTTAGGATTTTGTGAGTGTTTCTACATAAAATAGTTTATTTAATAAACAAAGTGACATCATCAAATTGAAACATTTTAATACTAAAACAGGCAAATTTTATCTCAAGAAAAAATATCCCTTCCCATTCGGAAATCTCCATACCCAGAACACTTATTTTGATTAGTGTATATTATTCATAACGTGTTTACGTACAACGTTTTATCTAATTCCGCGCTTTTATAATTTTTAATAAAATCTTCAATTACAATGGTAATATTAAAGTGGATTCAAATGATGTTAGAAGAATTGTTACTGTAAAGTATTCACCCATAAAATTGACTTACTTTAAATAACTGTGTCCTTAATAATGTTGTTTTCAATGTTTATAAATCTTAAAATACTATTGAATTACAATAATGGTGTCAGTTTAAATAATGAAATAATTGTCAGTTTTGACAGTACCTCCAAGTTTTTACAAAACTACTTTTCATAACTGATATATGAAGGTTATGTAAAATGTGACGTTACCTAACGTCAAGGAGTGACTTAAAGTGTCACATTTCATAGCGGAATGGGCATTTTCAGTAATTTTTTTTATTGGTTTAAATTGAAGTATTTTATGAAAAAATGTCCCCTTATTTTTTCAATTTTTTTTTGGAGCTTGATTTCTATCCTAAAAAAATTATCAAAAGTACAGCGCGCGGTTTGAACGTGACGTCACTCCTCCATCCCTCCTGACGTCAAAGAGCCTACGACCATGAAAACGACAGACCGTTATTTCCATAGGATTTGTAAAGTTTGCTTTCCTGGTTTTTGATTTTGACATCTCATGTAATCTCGAAATTGATATTGATAATCTCTTTCATTTTGGATTATTTGTTTTCGTTAAAATAACAATATAAATTGCCTAAGCAAAATATTCATTTACGTTCCTCGAGATGAAAAACGACGAAAATCATAATTCGAAAAACCAAAAGCTCAAAAGAAGTTGACCAAAACGAGGAACATTTGCTTATTGGTTGGATATTTTGGCCTCGGCCGTAACCGTAGCAGCATTTGGCCAGCCATTCTGATAAATACTGCCAACATAACTCCAGACCTTATGACGTCACTTGCCCCAAGGTTAAACGCGTGTTCAAATTACCCTAAAATTTGTTTAACTTTTTATTCAGCTTTGTGACATGTATATTCAAATCAAAGCTGCACAAAGTGAAAAATTATCAGTAAGCTTTCAAATAAAATATTTGTTTTGAGATTTAAGCATCTACTGTGTGTGGGAATAAACGAACATTTATCTGAAAAGGCCCATTATATAAAAATATATTTGTACATCACCTTGGACTGATATTTCTGAAGTTAAAGATATATTTAGAGATGATGAAAGTTAAGTGAACACTTTTTTAGTGTGGTCTTCAATCACATCCAGATTCAATAAACATCTCTTTTGTAGCTAGTACATTTCCTGTCTTTCCAAAAGAAGCTGTTGTTATTCCCTTGCATAAAGGGGGGTCATTAATACGTTTGAGTTCTCACAGAAGCAGAGTATGAGTAGTAGAAAAAACTGATACCAGGAAATAAGACTCTTATAGCTTCCACGTCTCAACTGCTCCACCAATCATCATGATTTGTTTACACACATAAGTAGGGGCACAGAAAATAATAAGGGTATCTTTTATCCAGAAAAAAATACTGATTCTGAGGGATGGAAAAATTAGTGTTATGCCTTTCACGTTTCAACTATTCATCATGAAATTTTAAGCACACATTATCAGGGGTACAGAAGGGAATAAAGGGTACGTTTTAACAAAGAAAAATACTGATCCCGAGGAATGAAAAAATTGGTTAAATAGCTTTCACGCCTTAACTGCTCAACCGACCAATATGAAAATTTCTGCACACATTGTCAGGGATACAGAAAAGGATATAGAGCACGTTTTATCCTGAAAACGAATAATGATCTTTGAGGATAGAAAAATCAGTTTAATTCGACCCTTAGACATAATTTATTTTTTAAAGAGATGTACGTTTTTCAGTTATCTAAATTAATGTTAATTTATTAAGAAGTTTATTTTTTTTTACTTTTTAACATCATGGCGAACGAAGCCTTATTGAAGTATCCTCAAGTTATTGGTCCATAAATTAGTTAGAAGATATGAATAAATTTGCTAAGACTTTGACATTAGCGCTTTAAGGTTTATTATACCATTTTAAATCTTACTGTTTTGTTATTTCAATTTTTGTACATAATTCTAGAAAAACCGAAGGTTGAGATCGATTTAATTGATTATAAGAGCTCCTAAATTTATAAATGGGAATTTTGATTAGTTTTAATATATTTTTTGAATGTTTTACTTATTTTTGAAATCTATTGCAAAATAATTTCCAAATACTTAAAATTTTATATATTTTTCATCTTTTGAGTTTATTGTTGAAATCAACATGTGACTTGAAAGCTAGATATAAAAAAATTTACAATTTTATTATAACTATTTTACCTGTATTTGTGCAGTTGATATTGTGGAGCCAGAGGAATGAATACTATTTGCTGGAGATATGTGAGATTGAACAGGGCTACCCACTACTGAAGCTGGAGTTGATCCCATGGGATTTAAACTTGGTCCCAAAGAAATTGAACTTTGACCATTATTGGAAGTTTGAGGGATATTATTCCATGGCATTCCAACAATACTGGCAGTATTTATATTAGTAAGAGGATTTTGTATTCTGGATGTGACAGGATAATATCCACTATTGGGGTACATCACTCCTTGCTGTGGTACACTTGCATTTAAGGCGTTGGCACCAGCTGCCATGGACACGTGCGGCCAAAATTTAAAATGTGACGACTGTAGTTGGATATTAGGTGAGTTTCTCACAAGTTGTTGCTGGTTGTAACTGAAAACAATCAAGTGAAAAATTAAGTTAGTTTATATGGTTTATATGCAATCATAGCAAAATAGTCAAGTGACATGAAACTTTGTAATGTATTACCGAGCTTATAAATTTGAGTAATATATAATCCAATCAATGAAGTGAAATTTTACATGATATTGAAAAATAATTAGAAAATGCTAGGATCGTCTTGCAAATTGTTCAGAAAGTTGATTGCTTGATAATACAATTTTGGTTGAGAAGTAATTCGCCCGTAATTAGTTATAAGCAATAAAAAAACAATTATTAAACAAATTGAATAGCTAGAGATATACTTAATCAATTTTCTCCAAAATTGATGGTGAGGTTTTTTTTAAAAACCAACTCTCCATATTTTAAATTTGGACAGATTCCAAGTTTAACAACTCAAAAATTTAACATCACATTTGATTTTAGCAGCATAAAATACATATATTATATTATGAAGAACTAGCTTCAATAAGCTACAATAAAAGATATGGCAACAACACCTTGTTTTGAGATGACAAATGGTTCAGAGACAGTCATTAAAAATTGTGGATTCTCTTTTTCAACTTTTGGAACAAAGTTCGTTTCTTTTAAATTAAAATAAGGAATATCAGAATTAAATTACCTTTTATTGACTAAATTATAATTGTTCAAGGATTTAGTGGAAATAAACAGAAAGAAATGAAAAAAAAGTGAGAGTGACATATTTTTACTATCAAGAAAGAGAAAGATTACTTACTTTTGTTGTTTACAAAAATCTATAATTTCAGTAGATCTAGTTGTTATAGGTGGTGGACTGGCAAATGAAATTAAATCTGGAGTATCTGGATCATTAGAAGTGCTGTTTTTAC
This sequence comes from Galerucella calmariensis, assembly GCA_910591675.1. Lineage (NCBI taxonomy): Eukaryota > Metazoa > Arthropoda > Insecta > Coleoptera > Chrysomelidae > Galerucella > Galerucella calmariensis. The sequence goes on along the minus strand of CAJUYG010000952.1, from coordinate 18,765 downwards.
GTTGTGAAGATGGTGGTGGAGCTAGGAGAGGATTTGTTGAGCTTGGCTGGACTCCAGGTCTTGGTCTTGATTTTGACTGTTGTCTATCATATTTTATTTGAGCTGAATCAGTTTCGCTCAAAGATAACGCACGAGTAACTAAAATTAAATATAATTAAAGAATAATTGAACAAAATTAGCAAAGTGTATGGTATTATTCTGAAACAATGAAAATAAAAATAGGTACCTATATATAAATAAATAATGTGCATCTTATCCCAACATTATTATTTATTTTAATTATCACTTTTATGTGAACTAAAATATATTTATTTACTATTGTTCATTGCACCAATTTATATAATTGCATTTGGTACAGTAAAAACGTGAATATTTTAACAAATTAAAAAAAATCTATTAGGTATATTTAGAATTGAAAGTGGCAAATACATTTGATAAAGGCATTTCTGCATGAAATACCTTATTATTCAGTGTCAGAATTGTACAATCTACCATAGACTTCTGAGGTACATTGGTAATTCAATATTTAGTATGGTGTATGATATAATATTGTATTATAGTACAGGATTGGGATAAAGTATGGAACCAAGTAAATATCTTTTGAACGAAAAGAACGATATTTATGAAAATTTGCAGGTAAGTGCAATGATACAAAATGCAACTGATGTACATTTTTTTGTTAATAATATACTTCCGGTTTAACCGGAAATGCCATCAACTTCTTCAATTTAAATGGAACACCCTATATATTTTTACAGATTTTGAAAGAGCTTGTTATTTTGAATTTATACATACTGATTTTAGTGTAAAAAAAATTTGTAAAAACGAGGAATATAGTACTTTAATCAACCTCCTTTGAATTTTTGGATTAGAGCAAAAATAGTATAATACGTAACGTGTGTGGTGAGGAGCATTTTAGGCACGATGCCGCGTAGCGGCGAGTGCGTAAAATGCTCTAGAACACGAGTTACGTACTATACTTTACCTACGACCTACTTGTACTTGTATTTTTTATAAGAAGCATAAGAAATAACAGAGGTGCTTGGTAAACTCCATCTCTATTACTCTATTACCAATGAAAGAAGCACATTAAAGAACTAACGTTTAATCACTATTAATATATTTTTGATAATCGAAAGTCAATTTTTCAATTATAATCAATACATATACATAGCCCTTTGGGCTTTTCATGGTTAAACGTGGCCATATCTAATGTTTTCAAATACATAGTAAATTTTGAATAAAATGGAGACGTCTATTGACAGTTGCTAAGATGTTGCTAGGGAAGCCGTGCGATTTACTTTACAGCTGTGCGTTTTTTTTACAGTGCGTAATAGACGTCATTACATTGATACCGACTGTGTGTTATTGACCGATTACAGGGGGAGTCGTAGGTAATAGTAGTTTGTGCAACTAGTGTGGATATGATGGCCATATCGCACGAGGACGAAGTTTGAGCACGACGCCGTAGGTGGAGTGCTCAATCGTTCGAGTGCGATATGGACAATCCACACGAGTCGAACAGTATATTTTTTCTACGACCCATTCAAGAAAAAATCTAGAAAATAAATATTTGAATAAACTGTAAAATAAATATAACTTGAAATAAAAAATTTTCAACAATTTTATTCATAATCGTACCAATTCAATTTTATGTCTTAACTAATTTTTTGTGATAAACGTACAGTTTTTAAATGTACAAATTGTATAATGTTACGGTTTCTTTTTTTAAATATGCGATGCTATTATAAATAGATGTTGCCAGTCGGACTCCCGCAAAAAGGGTACCGTACCTTTATTTATAATAATGAATAATATGTTAAATATTTCAAGCGTCTGCCTGTTGTAATTATCAATATTGAGCAGAATAATTATTTAAAAATAAAATTAACAATTGAAAAAAAATTTCTTCACCCGGATTCGAACTCGGGTCTACCTTCATAAATGTCCAGTATGTTAACCACTCGGCTACCGAGATACATTGAAAGTACAACTCAGAAGTATTACATACCTTCATAAAAACTGACCTTCATCGGTAGTCCCTTAAATACCCATTTTATTCTGTTTTTAGTATTTGTTATTAATTTATAAGGTTTATTTTATTCAAGTTTATTTTTATAAATAAATATTCTGGATCCAGTGCTTCTGGGAGAGACTTTTTTTAAAAAGTTATTTTGACGTTTCTTTAAATTGAAAAAAAGATGAATGACGAGTACTAAACGCGAATGCTGATTGGTGGTTTTCATATACGTTCTAGGATGTATATGAAATCATATACGTTCAGTTAACCGATATGGCCTACATTTCCATTCTCTAAACTGTGCAGGAAATGGGTAATATACATGTGGGTGTAGAAAAACTATTTTTCACCCTTCCTCTATCCAAAGTATGCATTTCCTGGTCTCATTGTAGGGAGCAAAGTCGTACTTTTTCTCCCTAGGGCGGAAAAGTATTTTTACTCCCTAGGGAGGAAAAGTAAAAGTGACACCATGGTACGTCATCAAAATAACTTATACGGAATTGACGACCTATACTATATAATATTATATAAGTATAAATTTCACCGTTTATTTATAGAACTCCCTGTATTTTGCAAAATGGTAGAAATCAGTAAATTGTTATTTTAATTTGACGATTCCTACATTAACAATTTGACAATTCATAGATACATCCGGTTTTCGAATTTATTACAGAAATATTATATTTATAACATGCTATGGTCTATTCACAGATTAACAGTTCCAAAGTGACTTAGGTCACAGAGTACACCATCTGTACTCTGTGGTTAGGTATTCTATAATAAATCAACAAAATATAAAAGAGTGGCCTGCTCGTTCTCCGGATCTTAGCCCGTTAGATTTTTTTCTAATATGTGGAGAAGTCTTGGAATGAGTGACTCAAGAATTTGTTAATAGCATGGCATATTGTCATCAAGTAAATGGCGAGCATTTTGAACATTTGAAGTAATTTTGTTTCTCATTATTTTAAAATAATGAAATGTACACCCAATGTACAACTAACAGTGGGTTATTCCTCCTTTTTACAATTTTTTTTACACTAAACTCAGTATATATGAATTCAAAATAACAAGCTCTTTCAAAATCTGTAGAAATATATAGGGTGTACCATTTAAATTAAAGAAGTGGATGACATTTAAACTGGAAGTATATTATTAACACAAAAATGTACATCAGATGCATTTTGTTCCATTGCACTTACCAGCAAATTTTCATAAATATCGTTCTTTTCGTTTAAAAGATATTTACTTGGTTCCATACTTTATCCCAACCCCGTATATTAAATTTGTATATAATATTATGTTTTATATTGTTAGTATGGTATAGTCAGTATCTTTATTATTTTTTCTTATTTCTTGGGAATCACACCACAATATTATGCTTTTATATATTTTTTATTAGGATGTTGTCAAGATGATTGAACAATTTTTGGTCCTTAAAAAATGAAGAACAATCTTCAAAAAGCTGCATATATCAAATATCCTGTGAATGCGACAAATTTTATTTAGATGAAATATCTAGACCATTGAAAGTCCGAATAAATGAATACAAAAAGTATATCAAAGATAGGGAATTCCTTAGGTCAGATATTTGCAAAAATGCTTGACAAGAGGGGCATCAAATTCAATGGGATTCAACAAAAATAATATTGAAAGAGCCCAATAATAAAAGACGAAAAAATCAAAGAAAGTGCTTTAATACAACTATCCCTATAAATGTTCCTGGAATGTGCCTTTCATTGGATCCCATTCCTAGTAGACTATCATATTGTCAGAATGTCATAAAATAAAATATTTTATTTCACATTTCACCAGAGATGTGATCCACTGTGAATGGACCTTGATATGATTTGTTTTGCAGTATTAAACTTCAAAATATTATTGATTGTCTGGTTGTCAAATTTTTTCGTTGTGTCAGATAGGGACCAAAAATTGTTTAAAAACTAATTCATCTCGACAATATTGTGGTTTGATTACCAAAAAATAAGAAAAAAGGATAAATAATGGCACAAGCAGCATACAGAAGATATGAAGTATTTTTATATTTTGTTGTGTTTTCATTTTTATATTTTATTTATTTTTTGAATTATGTTGTATTTAAAAACTTTGTGTCCACCTACGTAGGTACCCCCACTACTTGACTGAGTTGAAACTCTCTTAGTGACTTCTACTAATAAAGCTTATCTCTTTCTGTATATTGGTGAAACCCACCGAAATTTTAAATTTAGGAACAGCTAACTCTTAGAAAGTCCAACCAAACAAGCCATGTCCAATCAATTTGGAACATTCATTCAAACAAAACCAGAAATCTCACTCTAATGTGAGAGGCTATAGTAATTTTGGCTGAATTGGAAATTATACAAACATTATTTATAAAGTATACATCAAAATCATATTCTTTGAATGCTAATCTAAATCTATTTAACCTACTACAAGGATTCATCATGTTAAATAAATGAAATAATGGCCTATGGTCTGTGTGTATTTAAACTCCCTTAAATATACCTAAATATGGCCTGCAGTGCTTTATTGCCCAAAAGATAGCTAATAATTCTTTTTATATACTGGGTATACAATCGGTCTGTTATCTTCATGAGAAAGAGCTGCTACGATGGCTACACCAGATGCGTCTGTTTTTAGAATAAATTTATTGTCAGGAGAGAAATTTGGATATTGTAGTACCCGTGGATTTTTTAGTGGACATCTTAATATACTAGAGAATTTTGATTCGTCTGACCAAACAAAAGTGACTCCATCTCTTGTTAAAGCATTCAGCAAAATTTTTAATGTATCGCCTATAATAATTAACAAATGCTACAAATCACTCAACAGCATTTGCATCCTTTGGTATAGGATATTGCTTTTGAAGGACATAGACTAATTCCTTGTACAGAAAATACATTTTCCAAATATCAGTTTTTCAAAAATTCACATTTATTTGGATTTAGTTTTGAGTTTACTTATCTCAATTTTTGCAAAACCCCAATTTCTATTATGACAAATTTTGACAAAAAACAATAAAATCAACTAGATAAATGAAAGCACACTGCGATTGATATTGTCATAGCTTAAGAAAGAGAACTGGGACTGATTTTTAACCCCGTAGGTATGCACTTCATTTGAGATTGACCTTTTTCAGATACCGCCATGTTTCCTCGCCTCTTACCGATGCTCCGTAGTTTCAGATGAACTTGCCAAACTATACTACTGATAATACCCTTGTGACAAATCAAAGTGGGAAATAGTATATTGTGCAACAAGTGGGAAAGTTCAACTGTTCTCACAAGTGAGGAAGTTTGTGGCACGAGCCCGAAGGGCGAGGGGAGCAAACACACGAGTGAGAAAAGTACTTTCCCCACATGTTGCACACTATACTTTTTCTACAACTGCACAAATTTAAAGAATACAAGTAAAGTAACTATGGCTAGTAAAACAAAAATAACACTAAAAGTATCCTATCTCTAAGCTGTTAAATAATTTCATTCAAAATTATAGTTGATGGTAAAATTTGTACAATTTTGTATGGTCAAACCCAGAACGTCATTTCTTTCCATTAAATTCTCTGTTACTAGAAACTACCTTTTCGAATTTAAAAACTTCCAATAAGTATAATCTGACAGTTTTGTGACAACTAAGTAGGTATTTGAAGGTGACAGTAGCATACCAAGTTTTTGTCAATTTTATTTTGATTCTCCATATAAATGTATGTGGCATAGGCAAAGTACCGTGAGAAAAAATCTTTCCCATGGCTTAGGCAAAGGGGAAAAGAACTATTTTCCATAGCAGTTGTAGAAAAAATACATTGTGCCTGGAAGTGCATCTAAAATGTCTGTTATACATAGTAGGAAATTTATCATCTGCCATTTGTTTTTTTAATAATGTGTAGTCTATAACTACTCTCCACTTTCTATTTCCCAAATTATTAACTTTTTTTGGAATGAGAAGTAACATTTACATAGTTAATAATTTATGCAATTTATAATAATTTCACACCTAGCAGTATAGTAGTGTATAATTCACAATTTGAAACCATTGGGCAAAATAAATTTATTTTTGTTCTTTACAAAAAATAGCTCAAACTTTTCCTAATCTATTATGACTTGGTATTTACAGAAAAAATCAGAGCCCAATATTCCATTCATTTTCTTACTAAATTCTTCTACCACTTGGAAATTATGAAACAATTCTACCTTTTTTGTACTAAGTGAAATATTTGCCTAACCTATTTATAAAATTGGACCTGAAATTTCTTTGATTATAATGCTATTTCGAGTATTTATTAAATCATCATTAGCTATACAGTTTATTGAAAACAATACTTGTGAATGTCCCTGTATCCACTTTTCAGATTAACTAAATAATTCTATAAAATGTAAACCAACTGCATTAAAAATATTTTGTTTTAGTTTATTTTTTAGTTCTGTTGCGAACGAAAAAATATTAACAACGACAGTTTAAAAATTCTACGAAACTATAAGCAAAGTCTATAATAGACTTTGCTATAAGTATATTACAGATTGTTTTGCTAATTGTAAAATCAAACAGTAAAATTTTATTCAAAATTCTCACCTGAAGTTGTTTTTGGTTTGCTAGAGACATTAACTGTTGTTGCCGACCTATTAAGTTCCTGTAATTTTTTACTTTTAAATTGTTCTAAAGCTAAAGACTCTAAGCTAAGAGCCTGTGCTCTTTCGAGGTCTTCCTGAAATTGTTTTTCATAATCGGCCATATTTTTCGGTAATGTTATAAATTCAAATCTGTAAATGTTAAGTGTTAAAAACTTTTTAATCATTTGATGAGTAATAAGAGCTATGTAAATTAATATGTAGGTTTCAATTGAGTGTTAAAAATGACATCCGAAATACCTTATACTTTAGTACCACATCCTGTTTACAACGAATCTTTGATAAATGCTTTTAATACTAGTTTGCTTTGTTTACATACTCATATTGAATGGGTGTATTAATGAGTGAGAAATTAATTTAATCTGGAATTATAATAAAACCACCACACATATGTCAAATCAACAATAACTAAACTATACTTAACCTCAATCATGTATAATTGTTGCCTACATAGGTATTTGAAATGAGATGAGAGTTGCCTATTCAATAGAACGAGTGAAGAATGGAAAATCTACACTTTAGATCTGAAGAAAACAGAGCAAATATCCAGTGAAATTTTTGGAAAATTATTTCTTCCATTCCTTCATCTTAATAACAATCGAAAGTAATTCAAATACCAGTATCTAGCCACTGTATAATGTGAATTTTTATAATTAAGCTTATTTGCAGGCCACCATACTGATATGCTGGACACTAAATTCCTAACTTATATTTATATGAACGATACATGCCCTCAAACATGGTATGGTACATACGGCCTAGATACAACCGTTTATCTGTGGATACAACCATATTTGGCTACAAATACGACTTTGCCTCTTCGAGTAATTCACAAAACCTGCAAAGGTTAAAAAATTAACCTCCGGTAGGTTTTGTGGAATAATCCGCGCCGCCACTGCTTTGCAACGTGCTTATCAGAGGTGCCTATTCAAAATTTATTGTGCCCATGCCCAAAACACAGACCAAGCCCAAAACAATAAGATAATTGGGTGCATTTTGTTGTATTTATTCAGATCCGATTAATGACCAGTAATTCCCAGCAAATGCAAGTAAGTATATCATATTGCTCTGAGCGGTTTAAAAATACGAATGATGTATATCAGGTACCTAGGTAGAAATAGTTTCCAATAGGTAAAATTATACAAATTTACGTAGAATATTCTAGGAACCTGTCATTAATGTAATATTTTTGTGTAGTAGAAGCTGTGAGTAGAAGTATGTTTAAACTTCGGTGAATTATATCTGTCACCAGAGCAGCCATACCATAGACAAAATAAATTTATATATAAAATTATATTATATTTCTCTATGAACCATACCTAAGGATTGGAAAGTCGACTCTGACTTTAGCTGGTGTATTCTTTGCTTTAGTCAAGAATCGATCTTTTTATGAAAATAATCGACTCTTTGGAATCGAGTTGTACCTGTCTCAAGTCGATTAAAATCGATTCTCACTCGATGACTTCGACTTTTTTTTTTAAACGGCATATGATCACTTATGAATAGGGCATGTCCACGTGACGTCACAAACTATTTTGACAAGACTTGGGTGGTAAAACAATAAACAAAGCGTCCAGAACACGTGGTACTTAATAGTGAGGTTATGCTGATTTATAATGATAGATCGTGTTTGATTTTAGTTGATTTTGCTTCAGTGTACTTTTAAAGTTATTTTAATTGTTGAGCTTGCATATTTAATAATATATAATATAGGTTAATAGTTGTTTGTTGTTTGATAATTTTTCATCATGTCTATTGTTTATTGTTTTACCACCCAAGTATTGTCAATGTCAACTGTCGTGGACATGCCCTATACTGTTTTCATGAAGCAATCTATGGTTTATGTTACCTATGATCTCTGGTTGCTGCTAACCTAACCAACTTGTATTTCTACGCTCAGCAGTGCGATCACGAAAACTCGATGCGAACAGTCCACTCGATACGTGTCGTATCGTAAATGCAATTATCGTTTTAAAATGGCGTACTCGATTCGAGTTGATCATTCGTAATCCCACTGCAGTTAGTGAAGATATGTATTATGTGGGATATTTAAATAACACATTTTTTATATTTTTATGTCTCATCGATAATTTATTGAAATTATAGGCTGATATTTTAATGTTTTAATTAATATTTAATATTAAATATTTATTTCAATGTTTCATTTATGTTCAATTTAATTAACAACTACAAACTTATTTTCGGTGCCATACTACGTGCAATTTTTATATAGAATAAATATTTTTTTCAAGAATTACAAAAACAATACTTGTGTGTGAATTGTTTAAATAAAATGTGCAAATGATAAATAAATTGCTTATTAACAATAAAGAAATAATGATTTTTTAAGAAGTCGACTTGAGAATCGAAAAGTCGACTTTAAGCAATGATTAATCGACTTTGAGAGAATAAAAAAATTTCAAGTCGATTCTAAAGTCAAAAGTCGACTTTGTTATGTTATCTATGGCTAGCTTCACTTCTTGTTTGTGATGTTCTGTGTTTGTGATTGTGATATGCACGTGATGTGAATCTATGATGTGAATTGTGAATGTAAAGGCAAGAGGCAAGGCAAGGAAAACAATCATAAAATACCTCAATGTTCATGTTGAAGTATTAGATGAAAATAATCGAAGACGAAAGAATATAATACACCAGTTTAAAATTGCTAAATTTAAGAACTGCAAGTTTGTGCATCTCTGGTTTGCGCTAAAAACGGAAACGGAGTCATGTTCAGTGGTTCTGATGGTATCCCGAATATTTTTGTACCATTTTCATCTGTGACATTGATAAGGTTGTGTTTTACACAATGATTGTATTGTACTTACCATTTTGGTTATAACCTCTTAAGTGTCTCCAGGGTGGTTTTCAATAGTTCATACCTACTTAATGGATAAAATTGACTTAGCAAGCTTTAATATTTGGAATAACATGGTTGCCAAAAACAGAAATACTAAGAGTGGGTGAGTATTAGACATTTATGTAGTCATTTAAAAGCAGTTACTAATTTGGTTATTGACCTGCAATGTTTGGGAGTTTTCTCTAAAAATTTAAAATTGTTAAATACTAATGGCAAATGAATTGTAGGTCTCTCAGGTGTTTTCTACTTCAAGGAAATCTAGTTTTTGTTTCTTATCACATATATTATGTGGTAGGTACCTACTTCTAGTACTGTTAGATGTTAATGAATGCTTGGTGTCAAAATGTGGGGTCCGGTGAACTATAGGGACACACGATTCTTTAACTGATTTTGTGAAAAATCGATAGTACTCACCTATTTTGAAGATTATCTGTTGAAAAATTTGCGGGTTATACACAATTTACAGAGAAAAATCCAATAAAAATTTTTTTTTCTTCACTTGAGCCATCACTTTTTGGCCCGATATTTTATACAAAAAACAGTTTAACTGTATCGCACTGTACAGGAGAGTGATCAACAACATGTGTTCTCGCTATCTATGAAAAAAATCCAGTTAGATTCTTCATAACAGACCCACAATATGAAGTCCTCAATGAACAGCTGAATCTAGGAAGTTCTCCATTATTAAACTGTCTTCTTAAGTAATAATTGTAAAGATCAGCAGATATAGTTTTCCTGGTTTCCTATATCATTGCACAGTTATACTGATCTTAAATGGGACAAAGATATCCAGAATATCCCCATAGGGCTAATAATATCAAAGCTACTATTTGTAAAATCTTCTTCTTTTTTCTATTCATATATATTAAGTCAATCACTAGATAGGGCACTATTTGGACTAGCCAAATATATATCAAGTATACATCATGTCAAAAGTAACTTCTGTCATTCTGACGATGATATTTATATCGAAACAATTGTCAATTTACTTGCAATTTACAAATTTTTACAAATATATTGTGGAGTCAATCAGAAACAGTTAGTTTCATTTAAAACCATATGATGAGTAGATTCCACGAAGTGAGGGTTTATACAGTTAACTCTTCATAATATTGTTTAAATTACCACTTCTATAAATATGTATTTTACAGGCAACCAGTTTGGATATAAATAATTTTAATAATAATCGCATACACAGATATGCAACCTACAAAACATAGGACAAAATACAATACTTTGTAGCGTGGTTGCCAGCTGTAATCGACTACTCGACTATCATGCTACATGACTATTAAGATACGAAATTAAATATTGTATCTGACTATATTTTTAGTTAGATTCATTCAAGACAAACCCAAGAACATAAATGAAATTATAAATACATTTTATATATAATGATATCCTTATATTGCGTATTTGAAGAAGGGGAAACAAATATATAATCATTGTATTCAGCCTTCCCCTCAAAAAATATCCAATACTTTGTAATCCACATCAAGTTATTCCATAACTTAATTATTCTAGAAGGGGAAGGGTGAATCCAATTATTATATTCCCTTCCCCTTCTGGAATATCTTTTGAGGGCAAGGCATTTGCCTTGCCCTCAAAAGATATCCAATACTTTGTAATCCACCTTAAATTATTCTAGAAGGGGAAGGGTGAATCCAATTATTATATTTTTTTCCTCTTCTTGAATAGATTGATGTGCATTACAATGCATTCATCCCTCTCATCCAATACTTTCTAAGATGAAATTCGAATGCAATAATTAATTAATATTTTAAAAATATCATGATTCTCACGTAATCGTTTACAGCTGGCAACCATGTCACACATTACGCTAGAGCTTCTATGTCATTTGTCATTTGATTTAATTGTTTTTATACACATTTGTAGCCTGTCAAATATATATTTATAAAAGTGGTAATTTAAACAATATTTTGAAGAAACTCACTGAAATGTTGTTATTATTAGCGAGAAAACATGTTGTTCATCACTTTCCCGTTCAGTGTGATACGTTCAAACGGTTGTTTGTATAAAATATTTAGTCCAAAAGTGATGGTTCAAGTGGCGAAAAAAAATCTTTTATTGGATTTTTCTCTGTAAATTGTGTATAACCCGCAAATTTTTCGACGGATAATCCTCAAAATAGGTGAGTACTATCGATTTTTCGCAAAATCACTAAGAAATTCGTGTGTCCCTATAGTTCACCGGACCCCAAAATGTGATGTATCTGGTTGTTTTAATCTGTACATAGGTGTTCAATGTGCCTTATTTAAAAATTTCATAACCAATGGGAAACCCTGTAAGTATCACCAATTTTGGCCTACATTCTGTGGGCAGTTTAGAAAAAAATATCTTTGAATGAAACATTTCAAAAAATATTTTATTTTGGTGTAGGTATGTAGATGACATATTAGTAGCTTGTTTTATAGACAGAGAACAACAATTTGATATATTGTTTGATCATAATAATTCACACCCAAAATCAAATTTACATTAAAAATTTAAGGAAATAAGGCGTTACTTAAAAAATGTGATGCTTCAAAACATTTTGTCTTTGTGTTGTGTGAAAACCTGGAGACGTCAGGGCATTTTTTTGAACTGGAGAGTCCCAACCATGTTATTTATAGATAACATCTAAACGAAATTGATATTTGCCTTGTGTTTTCTTTTTAAATAATTATGGTATGAAATTTTCTTACCGAATCAATTGCAGGAAATTTGTTGTGTACATGAATTTTTAAAGAAGAAGTAAGACAACAGTATATTTTTAACATTATTATTATGATTATCATTATTTTTGTGCACACTTGCTCAGCCCTTTGTTCATCTATCTGGAGCGTGTGTAAACACAAATGGGATTAGGCTCAGTAGCTACATATTTCAAAATTTATGGACAGTGTAGCCATTTGCAGACGATGTGTGTGTTTTTGTGGAGACCTAGTGTTAGTGAGGCTGTCTTGTAGAGCTTTGGGAATTAGTCCCGTAGATAAAATGATGACCAGCACCACCTCTACTTTCTCTGAGTGCAACATCTGTCCTACCTCAGTTGTAATAGTGATGAAAGTTTGCAATGAATACAATTTAGACATATTTGTCTCTGTTATTTGTGCACCTTGTACAGTAACATACTAAATGTTTCCAGAAGAAGTAAATTGACTGACAACATATCACACTGATATTTTTCTTTTTAATTTTTTATTTTTATTTTCAAAGCAAGTAAATTACACTATTTGTCATTTTCACATTTTGTGTTCATCAAAAAAATTTTTAACTGAAGATTTTGGTTATTTTTTGTTTTAACTTGGAATATTTTATTTTGTAGGTATGCGAAAATTGAAATATGGCTTCCTCACTTGAATATCAACCATATTAGAAGACACTCTGTCGAATGAAATTACCAAATAATAAGAATGTCGTTTCTTGTTTGGAATATGTATTGCTTAAAGCTGAATTTATAAACACTGCAACGAACAACGGGAACAACAGAATTAATGAATTCTGCTTAACGAATAAAAAAATCTACTTTTTCTACCGACAATTGCGAAATCAAGACTTTGATCTAAGTAAACAATATTAATTCATCTGTTGATAGGAAAAATATTCTTATTTTTGTTATATATTTTAAACAGCAAAAATTCATGAGAGTACAAGTTGAACTTACAGATGAAACAGAAAAACATTCTCGAAACCTTCGTGAAAAAGATGAATTTATTGAAGAACCAACATATATAATCCAAAAGTGTCAGTGTAAAACGTCTCTCATTTGTGTAGTCATTGGATATTTTATGGGATTTTTTTGCTCGGATGCTGTTTGTATTGCCAGCTGCACCTAAGTCTCTTGAGCTTTTTGTATGTATTTAATGGGCTTAATAAGTTGTGAAAAACCATTGATTGCTATATGCATTAACTTAAAATTTGAAAGTTGATATATTGGTGGTTGTCCGCACTTATTTTATATTTATTTTCCAATTTTCAACTGATGGAACTTTTCCATTTTATATATTTACCAATACAATAGTCACGTCCGTAAACATTTCTAGACTCCATGTTCTCAGCTTCCAAGTGTAATGGCGGTCACTTCACAAAATTTGGACATAAAAGTTGAAATGAAGATTATATATTGATTCTGATAAAAGAAAAATGAAACATAACTGTATTTTTATGTAGTAAAGTACAAATCAAATCAAATATTTTAAATATTTCCGGCAAAATAGTTGAATTTTAAAAATGTATCATTGACTGGTAGGGGAAACCAGGCATTGTTGGCCCCCTTTTTCAATTTTTAATGTAGTTGGCCTATGGTTGTGTTTTCATAAGTCAAAAGTGAATGACTAATTACATTTTAATACAGACCACTTACAGTTTATGGTATAACACTAATATTATTATATGCTTCTCACTAAACTTACTTTCTTTTATATGATATAAGTGGGCCAACATACACCAACATCAGTATATGTTGGACCCTTCAGATAGAAATTAAGTTTTTGATTTCTGCCATTTTAAAAACAAAGACGTATTTAGTTTTTGACACTTTAATGAAAAGAAAACATTGAGAATTTTCACAAAACGTAAAACGAAACTTATTTTTCAAAATAAATTTAACAAAAATATTTAAAAACATGTACATTGAAGGCTCTAGTGACACAGATCGCAAACAAAACACTTCAACCTTCTGTCGACTCCTGCGCAGTCGGTATGGCACCAGCTTTTACAGTTCTGGCAACGAATCCAAAAGTCACCTTGTCTGGATTCTGTATATAATCCATTGCAGTAAATGCAGGCAGGATCTTCGTCTTCATCACTTTCCTGAAATTCTTGACTTGCTTCTTCCGTTTCCAAGTTTGTTGAGTTCTTTTTTGCCCTTTTGGCTGCCCTCCTCTCTTCTACTTCCCTTTTTTGCCTTTGGTTTTTTTTATCTCCTCTAGTTCTGGGGTCGAATTTATAACACCGCATTTTCCCTTTTTTCTTTGAACTCTCTTCCCTTTAGATTTTTCCACCGTCGGCAAAGGTGATAAGTTTTGGATCATTTCAACTATTTTCCCTGACGCGCTGCAGGATGGTTTTGATGTTGACGGATTAGCAATTTCTTCTGGCTCAAGAACATCTTTGTTTATACACTCTGGAACTTGTTCACCGGGAGCTTCAACAGGAGCAGCAGAAGCACTTTCTTCAGGAGAACCGGGAGCTTCAACAGGAGCAGCAGAAGCACTTTCTTCAGGAGAGACATCTGTAACGTCTGCAGGCAGGGGCGGCTCTAGCTCACCTGCCGCCGGGGTGCAAACTCTTGTGTGCCGCCCTTCTGGGCGATAAGTTGAAGGAGGTTACAGCCTAGAAAATAAGACTTATTTCCTATATACCGTGAAGAAGGTGAACGACATAAGGGAAGCTAGATAGGTAGAGAACTATTCTTAAAATAAACCAAACAATTTTATTTATTTAGTTATATCACAATTTAATAACATCAGATATATATTTAATTAAATGAAAAGTAAGTCTCATATGTATATACATATTATGTACCAGATGTAAAAACAAATTATAAAAAATTACGTACTTATACCTATATCCGAATACATACTTATGATAATAATACACATCTTGAAATAGGTAGGTATTATTTAATGTTTGACCATATTTTTCAAAAGCTAAAATCAATTTTTCTAGATTTTCGGATAGCAAATTCTTTTATAATGTCATTAATATCTATGTCAACATCATTTTCAATGCTTATTATAGCTATATTTGAAAGCCTTTCTTGTGTCATACTAGACCTTAAATAGTTTTTTATAATCTTTAATTTGGAAAATGATCTTTCACCCTCAGCAACAGTAACCGGTAATGTTAAATAAATACGTAAAGCAATCGACAAATTTGGAAATGTGCTAATCAAGTTATTTTTAAATAAATATCCTAAAACATCAATTGCAGAGGAGGTAGATTTTAAATAGGTCGGTAAAATTTCAATTTCATTCAGCAAATCGACTGCATTTATATCAGAATGCTTAGTTTGAAAATCTGTCAATTTATTTTGCAAATCCGCGCAATACTTTAATTTATCATTTGAATTTAAATTTTTAAAAGCATCAAGGTTGTGTAAAAACGAAAACAGTTGTTGTGATCACTTAACAATTCGAACCTTTCATCTAATTTAGTTATGGCAGTGTCTAATAAAAATTTACTTTAAAGTGTAACTCTGGATTTTGTATAGCGTCATCTCTTCCTTCATAATTAAACATAGGTCTTCGTTTTCTAGGTCGTACAGTGCCAACTGCTGGAAAACTAATTTCGCAGTCTAATTCTTCAGCAATAATTTTTGATTCATTAAGCATTTCTTTATAAGCTAAGTCTGTACGACATTCAGTTAAATATTTTTTTACTTCTTCTAACATTTTAGCAGCCTCTGGAAGTATCACAGTAGATTTCTGCATAATTTTGCTTACAGTATTAATTTTTAATAAAATATTATACCAAGTTACCAAGGAACAAACAAATTTGTACGACTTTATTTTTGAAATCAAAGAATATGCCAAATTTTTTGTGTCGTTATCTTTATTTGAATCACTATAAATAAAGAACAAAGCATCATAAATTTTTTCTAAATTAAAACGAAGGGCTTTCACAGCATCAATGCGGCTTTCCCATCGTGTATCGGAAAGTGATTTTAGAGTTAAAGTAGGCAGTTCTTTTTTTAAGACTTGCCAGCGCGATGTTGATGCCGAAAAAAATACATATAATTCTTGGACAATGGCAAAGAAATTTGTAACTTCCAAAGAACATTTTGCAGCATCATTTACAACTAAATTAAGACTATGCGCTGCACATGGTACATAAAATGCTCTAGGATTTATATCCAAAATTTTTTTTTGTAAGCCAATTTTTTTGCCTTTCATATTGGCACCATTGTCGTAGCCTTGGCCGCGCATGTCATTAATATCAATATTTAAGCCTCCCAAAAAATTCAATAAAAACGTCATTAATCCTTGTCCAGTTGTGTCAGTAACAGAGCAAAATCCAAGAAAATGCTCTCTTATCTCAACATTTTTTGTTAAGGGGTTAAGATAAACAAATCTAAAAATTATTGTAATTTGCTCTTCATGACTTCTGTCAGGTGTACAATCTAAAATTATAGAATAATATTTACAATGTTTCAGTGTGTTAACAATGGTGTTTTTGATATTTTCTCCTATTACAGTTATCAGTTCATTTTGAATGTTATGACCAAGATAATGAGGCATATTGCGGTGTTCAGCTTTTTCAATGCGATTAATGTGCTCTGCTAAAACATTGTCAAACTTTGGAACACTTTCTATTAGTTTTAAAAAGTTTCCATTATCATTTTGAAATATCTTTTCTGTATGCCCTCTAAAAGCCAAATTTTGTCTAGCCAAAAACTGAATAATGTATATAATTCTTTCAATAACTGCCATCCACCTTTTTTTTTCACGGTCCATTTGGGCCTGATTAATCGAATCTACAGTTCTTCCTTTCATTATATTTTGTTTTAAATCAACATATTGTCTCACACTTTGAAAATGTGCTACACTTTTTTCATGTCGTTCTATATTTCTCGATAAATGACGCCAATCTTTGTAACCTATTTTATCATTAAAAGCATTTATTGCACTGCTGAATAGTTTACAGTAAAAACAAAACACAGAATCACTAGATTTAGAATAAACGAGCCAGTCCCGTATAACCGTTTAATTATTTCCTAGTTTCTTAAGAAAATACGTAGTTGAAAATGATCGATTAGAATCATCTAATGGAAATGTAAAATTTTTTATTTGTACCGGACCTATTTCAAGTAGTGAGAGCTTGACATTATCTGAAATACTTTGTGGCCAAAGGGCAGGATCTGTCAATGAATCGATGATATTCGCATTCATTACTGAACTCGAATTATTACTGATATGATCAGAAAATGCAGTAGTTGTTACCGAGGCTGCTGCGGTCGGTGTTAATGTTGCTTCCGATGCTGACGTTGCTGAAATTTCTTCCATCGGAGTATCAGTAGAAGTTTCAGTAACACCCATCATTGTATCTTCAACAGTTTTTTCGAAAACTGGATTCATATCTGAACTTGTTGATGGTCCTGGTTGAACTTTCTGAAGAAACTTGCTTATAGAACTCGTGCATTTTTTCACTTTTTCTTCTTTTTCCAGTTTCCGTTTCCGATATTGGAAACCAGAAAGTTTTTTTCTTCCATCAGCCATCTGCAATAATTTAAAAAAATAAATAAAAATACTACAACCCTCTAGCCAGACGTGAGTTTCATTAATGTACAAAAAGAATTGTTTTACAGTCCTCGTTTAATAGGTAGTAACTTTAATAACATTCTTACCTTGAGTTTGACGATGCTGTATCTCTATGGGCACTTCTGCGGTTTTTCAAAACTCACGACACTGTACTCTGTACCTCTCCAAACATTCTTAAATATTTGTTTTGGTCAAACGTATCTCGTATCTCACACGCAAGAAACAGTCGTGTGATGCTATTCTGCATTCGACATTATTCACATCTGGTTCACATTCACAGACGCCCCCTGTTGATTCAGTTCTAAGAAGCTTCCTAAATAGAGTATTTTCTAAAAACTTTCAGATTTGTTCACGCCGAGACAGTGGCGTACACTTTAAAGTAGGCTATATAATATACAGCATATTAAGTGTAGGTAGGTACATCTTAGTAAAAAAGCGTTTGTGCATATGCGTATGTAAACATGGAACTTGTCATTCGTTATGATCCAGCTGCCGCCCCCTATAACCTGCCGCCCGGGTGCCGTGCACCCCTTGCACCCCCGCTTAAGACGCCACTGTCTGCAGGACTAAACATCCAGTCAGGGAATACGTTTTCATTAAATGGAACTATACCAGTCTTCTGAAAACCACTGATTGCATTCCCTAGTGTTGCAGCTTTTAAAAAGGCTTCGTTAAATAACTCACCCACTTGATAATGACTCAAAACACGTCCAGGGTGTGCCAACTTCTTATCGACTGATTGTAATAGGTCGTAAGTGGCCCATAAAACGATACGTCCAAAGGCTGTAGGCGATGTGTGCAATGAGCCGGAAAGCAGAATGAAATTATATTGTTGGACTTGGCATACTCTAGCACCTGCAAATTTTTATGACTCGAGTGGCCATCTAATAAAAGTAGAATTTTTCTTTCCGGAGAAGGATTTGCAAACTGTTTAAAATGTTGAAGCCATTTAAGGCATACTTCTCCAGTCATGTAACCGGTTTCATTGGCATATCCAACTGA
>CAJUYG010000951.1:91885-104362 GCA_910591675.1 Galerucella calmariensis | reverse complement strand
CAAACAACTTCATTCTGATTATCAATTTTTTCCACCGAAACTTGTTTAAAAGGATTACTACACTCTTTCAATTATCGAAACGATTTGTACTACTGAAAGAGATTACTCATTTCAGTTTCCAGATGTTTTTTTCCGTAACGGATAACCGTAAAACTTCACCAATTAATAGGATTAAAGTTGACTAGCGGGATTCTGTAAATTTTTCCCCCAGCCAGCGTTACAAATCGATTTACCGACTGATTACTGTAAGGCTACGATCAAATAAAGGGATGCCTTTTTTCGTTTCAAGTTGGTTTTTGCTGGTTGCAATCAGTAAATCAAAAATGTAGTCTTTGGCGCGGTGGCGGAGTTTTGAATAAATACATTTATTCTTTGATATCTCTGGTTTTTTTGTATGTCCTTTCGGTAGTCTCTAATTAAAATCTAATATTGATCTTTTTTTTTTTCGTTCAACATATGAATAAAAGGCATGTGTGGGGCAGCATGGGATATTTTTTTGCTATTAAAAAGACTAATCCTATTTGTTCAATGTGATGAATGGAAAAGTCAGGGAAAAATTTAACCCCTGTAACAAACGTGACGGTTTGAGTGGAAAAAGCTGGAAACTCAGTGAAAAGTGGGAAAAGAAATCAGTGTTAAAGGTCCAAGGGGTAAATGGTTGATATTAGGATGAGTACGAGTGGATACATTGTATGTGCTCTCATGTTATGCTCGATGTCTTTGTCCAGACTCATTCTCATCACTAGACTTAATAGGCCAAACCTCAGGATCTCGATATATGGGATTGGTCGAAAATCTTCGCCTATTCAGGCATTCGCTGTATGTGAACGGAGGTTTTTTCATCTTTTTGGCAAAACCTGCGATTGGATGTGTCAACCTTACCATGCGACCAGCCAGGATACTGATTGCTCGCCGATTCTAGCTAAGTGAGTACGCAGGAAGGGTTCTTTAACGAGCTCTGGTATTTTTTTGCAGCACTCCTTCCTGACTGATTAGTCTCCCTATTAATATCCCTTGTGATCTGTCATTCAAGCTAAACGCGATTTTTTCGGACTCAACTCTTATAGTGTCTCCAAACAGCCTCAAATAAGTTTGGAATTAGTCTGCGAAGAGTTATCCTTGGTTATATAATATTTTCTTCTTCCTACATCTTTCCAATTTTGAGGTCTTCCATCCTCCTTATCTTTCAAACAATGCATTTTGACACTGTTTTGAAGGATCCAAGTAACAATTACCGAAAAGGTATCGATTTTCCTCGACCACTGGTACTACTAATACAATCACGGACATTATTTACAAAATTAAGATAAAAGGTTTCTTGTTTTCCCTCAATTTGTATGAAATGTTTTGACTCCGTGATTTCTCATTTCTAACCAAGTTTTCTGTTACTCGCGAAGTACTGCAGGAGACTTCTGCCTTTGTTATATCGTATAAAATTTCATTTGCAGCTCCATCTTCATTGTTGATGTTCTTTGCTACCTTTCTGCATCAGCCATGTCGCTTGAGAGCTAAGACATCATTTTCAGTAGAGCGTCCAGTATACTCCTCAAAGCTCAGAAATTCACAAAACTCCACTCGAAATTGAAGGCTTGGGCACTTTCCAGTTTGATATTGTATGAAGAGGCGAGATTTAAATTTCGTCATGTCAGATCTTATGACAATATAATTCCAAGAGCCTGGTGTGATGCCCCCCCACGACGCCAACTTGGATTTACATTCAAGGGACTTCCCTGAACATATTCAAAGAAAAAAATACCTGTTCCCATACATTTTTTTCAGAACCTACTTATTTAGCTGGGGCTCTTGGACTAGAACTACTTTGAAATAACAAAACTTCTCATCACTTTTAGTCACTATTACATCACGTGCTATTCCATCCTTGGAATCAGGCATTAATTTAACATTGTCCATTTTCATTGCAAATAGTTTGGTAGTACGGCACGCTCCAGCAAAGCCCATTATTATTACAACCTTCATCATTGAATAAATATTATCGGTGGCTTCAAACAGAAATTTATTCACATCTTCCCTGTCAAACCGACAATTCTTTTTTCATAAACTCTCAAAGTTCAGGATACTTTGAGTATACATATGTCTTCCTCTTTGAAAAGGGTGAACTTCAGCATGGAATATTCACACCATTAAAACTTTTACAGCAATTTTCGTCTAAATGATTATTTGATTGTAGCTCCCAGGTTTTTCCGAACATTTTCCTCTACACAGGTTAAGTCGAATTTACATGGGCGTACAATATATTTTTTGAAAGGAGTTTGATTATTTGTGTCTCCAGTTTCCAGTCTTTATGTCTATTTCAATTTCGTCCCTTCATTTTCTTCAAGCCATTTTTCTTTTCAAAGTGAATGATCGAATAGTAAATTCCTGAAAATGCCATCACTTCCTTTAAATAAAACTTTCAAAAGTGGTACAAATGCAATAAATTAGGAAACCGCAGAACGTTAGCAAGTCAACAGAAGGAATGTTTACATCCCGAAATTCAATTTCCAGCCGTGCAAAGAACAATTCCAGGACATGAATGTCACATTAAACTCCAATATAAACCAAGTTTCTCATCCTTCTCCATCCAACTCTTCTGGTGTCGTTTATGGACCACGTACTGGGGTGACATGGAGGGAAATAGTAGTTGACATTGCTGGAAATGGACATTTCAGGTATATATTACCCGGTGGGGTATTTGTTTGATACAATTAAGAACAATTTGTGAGTACTTGGATTTGGGAAGCAGTATATAATGTTCTTTAATATTGTTAACATGTTCTATTAGAAGTTCTGATGTTTCTGATATTGGATTGAAACATTGGATTGAAGTTTTTTTGTGAAAACATATTTATCTATTTTTTTTTGTTCACTTAACTTAAGTTTCCCGTGAAAATTTGTGATTTTAGTTAAGCTTATCAACAATAGATGTCAAAGATGATAGTTTAATACCATTTAGGAAGTTTTAAAAACCACTCTTTGAATAGCAGATCGATAACAATAAAGTAACATCCACTTCTCTGGCTGACTGCCTCGAAAGATGTTGAATTACACTTCCAAGTTACACGTGGCTGGGATATCCTCTTGTTGCATATAGCCAGATAAGTAGTTGTTGCTTTTCAGTGAACGGTATGCCATTGAAAAAGTTTTTTTGAAGAACGTTTTAGGGTGGGTATTATAAACATGTCTTGAAGTTTACTTTGGGTTTAACAGTCAAGTTAACTTTAGGTCTTAAAATGTCAGTTTTATAAAAGTTTCATTTAAAAAAAAAAATAAGAAAAATAAAGAGAAAAATAGATTGGAGTATAGAGAAATATTTCCTATAGCCTAGAATTTTGGCATTTTGACTTCAGTTTTATAATTTTGATATGTCTGTTCGGTTTATTTGTTATTTCGTCCCCAGTGTCGAATTTTTATTTTATTTGGTCCTGTCTGAATGTCTGAATGTCTGAATGGATATCGTTTGTTAACATTGCGAAATTCGAAGAAAGCAAAGTGGAAGCAATCAAAATATTCACAATATAATTGATTGAGGTTATAAATGCCAAATTGTTGACAGAACCGACAGAACAAAGTAACTTTCAAATCACGAAAACCTGGTTTTTCCGTGAAGTTAACTTCAATCGATACCTCTTCCACCCGACAAAGTTAACTCCGTCATTTTGAAGTTAACTATAACATGTGACGTCATCCTACAAGTTAATTTCCAGTTATATGTCAAAGTAGTTTTATAATAACCACCCTTAATAGTAAGGGCCGGTTGTACAATAGTAGCTTAGTGAAGGCTCAAGTGTGAACTCAGGTTCAGCGTCAGATTGCTGTTGTACAAAGTTGGCTTACAGTTGAGCTTCATTTAAACTTTAGGATTAGTGAAGCCTCCAAGAGGGCGGTTTTATGTGAGCTTAAGCACGGAACATAAATTGTTATCATGTTCCGTGGCTTAAATGTGAATGAACTGTATACAAACATAACCTGTACTTAATTTAATAATAAATTAAAAGTTTGTCAAAGTTAGTTATGGATCTTTTAAATGATGATGAGGATTTTTTGGAACTTATTGGAATCGTACAACACCCGAGATGACCTCGGGTGTATAGAGAGCGTATGAATCACTTTGAATATTGGAGAGATCATGAGCTTATTCAAGATTTCGTCTTTCTAAAGAAACCGTTCGCTTTGTTTCAGATTGTATATCAGAGGAAATTTCTTGTAAAACTAATAGGTAGCAAATATGACATTAGTTGGGTTATTTGACAAACATTGTGACCAATTTACTTCATACGCATGCGTCAGTTCGAAAGAAGCTCTACCAACACTTGCAAATATAGGTTTAGTAGAGCTGCTACTGAACCATGTTTGTACAACAGGCTTATGGTTGAGCTAGGCTTTTGGTTGAGCTAGGCTTATATTTTAAGCCCAGCTCAGTTGAGCTCAATTTTAAGCTTAAAATGTACAACCGGGTCTAAGTGTTTAATGTTTATATCTTTGACATTTGATATTATTAATGTTTATGGGGCATTTATTCAAAATTTTTTGTCAATCTTGACAATGTAGACTTATTTAATAAAACAGTTGTGGATGATACGTTGAATAATATATCAGAATTCCAAAGTAAGTTCGACTTTTTTTATTTCCTAGTAAAAAGTTTATTTCGGGACATTTCTGATATTGCTCGAAACTTTAGTCAAAAATTCACTCACTCGGCATTATTTCATGCAGAATATCCGAGGAAAATAAAGTTTAAAACAACAAACTACCAAAAGAACAATCTTATTGCAATTTTATATTTTCCACTCGAAGTATCCTTCAAAAGAACATAACTGTTCTTCTGACGAATGTTCCATAAATATCGACAATTCCCTCTTTTTTTATTTTCACTTTGGATCAGGTTTCATATTCAGTAAGAAAACCAGTTGTCTTGGATTGAAACTGGGTGAAAGTATTATAAAAAGAAGCTTGTTAATAATAATTAATGTTGATGTTGAAGGATATTTATGATTCATCTCTGTAATATTTGTTGCTCTCGTCCATTTCGGCTTCAAGCACTTGTGCGTGACGCCTCAGTCGTCACAACTTCTAAGCAAAACGAACACGATTTTTTGGGATCCTCAAAACCACTTGTCATGTGTCAATGCCAATGAATTCCCTGTGTTGTTAGAAGAACAGTTTTCAATTATAATGTCTTTGAAAATATAATTTGGAATATTTAGATATTTCAAGTGTGGTTTAAATCGTAATCGACACAATCTTAACCTTTGAATAAACGTCAAACCGGTGAAACGTCAAAAATTTAATGTCCGTGGCTTGAAGATGGCTTGAAGTTCATAGTTTTCGGTATGTGCTCAAGGGGCAAGGGGAAGGTAAGACTGGGCGTTACGCCCGGTAATAAACGAACAAAATTCAGTCACTACGAGCTGCTACCAGTAGCCAAAAGTGAATAATCGGAAACACCTATTATGTTGATGAAGTGCTGTCTAAGTCACTCATGTTAAATGTGTATTCTATTTCACGACAAGATTTAATCGAGTCATTCGATGTCGAATACGATCTTCAATTCGATTGTATCGGATCATTCCATTCTATTTCACGATTGTGATCGGGTGTTACCGTATTTGAACAGCCTTTTACTTCGACGTGTCGTGGAATAGAATCCAGATGCAGACTCTTTTGAATATCGTAATAATTAATTGAGTTGTGCGTTATGTAAACATAAATTAAAATGTACAGGGTGATTCACGCAAGTATGCCATAGTCGATGTTGTTTTTTTTCAATATTTGCATATTTTTGAAATCCTTTTAATGAACCGATTCCAACAGACTGAATAATGTATGGTCAATTATGAATTATACAGGGTGAAATTTTTATTTTTACAGTTATTAGACACATACATAAAATACCTGATGTGTTTGATTTTAATACATTAAAATATATGCTCGAAATGTTCTCCACCTAGTTGTTGGCAACAGTCTCCTATAGAACTCCTTCTTAACTTTGTTTAAAGTTTAAGGTGAAATATTCCGTATTTCTGTAGTTATCCTGTCTTTGAGGTCTACAATGCTAGTTGGTTGTGTTGCATATACTTTGTTCTTGAGATAACCCCACAGAAAAAAAATCTAACGGCCACTCTGGCCACTCGATAGTACCTCTTCGTCCAATCCATTTATTGGAGAAGATTTCATCTAAATAAGTTCTTACCATTAAAGCATAATGGGGTGTTGCCCCGTCTTGCTGGAACCAAACATTTTCATTCGGTAAGCTAGGATCTATTGCGTTGCCAATGCAGGAATAACTTCATTTCTAGGCATATTTGAATATTTTTCAGTTGTTAAATTTCCATCTATAATTATAGGTCCAATAATATGGTCGCCTATGATACTGGCCCAAACATTCACCTTTTGAGGGTACTGAGTATGTGTCTCACGCATCCAATTAGGATTCTCTGCTGACCAATATCTACAGTTCTGTCGGTTTACCTCTCCATTCAATGTGAATGTTAATTCGTCAGAAAAAAGAATGGTACCAAGAGCTATTTCATTTCTTTTCAGCTTATTCATCAATCTTTCGCAGAAATCCATTCTACGATCTGGATCGTCTTCTGTTAACTCCTGCACAAAAGTTAATTTGTAGGAATGAAGTTTTTCTTTATGAAGACATCTTAAAACAGTTGTATGACTAACATTATTTTCACGGGCAATTTGACGTGTACTTGAAGTTGGATTCTCTTCGACACTTTCACATCATCTTCAACTAAGTGTGGTTTTCTTTTCAATGGTTTGACATGACCAAGTTCTCTGAATTGTGCATAAATTTTAGACAGAAAACTTTGTGAAATATTAGGCAATTTGGGATACCTGTGATTAAATAAGTTTGCCACTTCAACTTGACTTCTGCAGCTTTCCCCGTACCCGATCATCATTAAAATCCCAATTCGGTGAGTCTCAGTTGAATATTTCATTGTTATGTCGATAAGGAAAGAGTGTTTGACAATGATTTTACTTTTTCAGTATAAACTGTCAACACATCAACAACTGACAGGATAGAAAATAATCCACATTATTTACCGATTTAAAACAATCCACATCATTTACCGAATTTGTCTAATTATTGGCGTTTTTTAGGCAATTTTTGGGGGATTTATGATAAAATTCATGGGCGTAGCAGGTTTTGTTTAATACCCATACAAATACGTTTAATAATTAGTTAGCTTAGATTTTTGATAAATCCATATTTAGCTAATTTAAAAAAGTACCAACATTTCAAGTGTAATAAATTATTGATTTTAAAAGTTCACCCTGTATAATTCATAATTGACCATCCATTATTTAGTTTGTTGGAATCGGTTCATTAAGAGGATTTCAAAAATATGCAAAAACACCGACTATGGTATACTTGCGTGGATCACCCTGTACTTATAAATTTATGTTTACATAACACACACCTCAATTCAAAAGTTGATGTGTCTCGGCATTTTTTATAATTTTCCAAAATAATGACATAAAGAGTTTTATTCCATAAGTGGTTACCACACTGTATAAAAAACTATTATACAACTTATCGGTGCTTTTTGCGACCTTTAATTTCAATTTGTTGTCCAGCGAGTGGAATAATATAAACCATAATCATATTTTATATTGGAATATCCTTGAAACTCTCTACCGCCCGTTCCTGCAATCTGCCAAATAGCCGATGTTTCGTCTGAATTGAACAGAAATACCTATGGAAGACAACAAAATCATGTAACAACTTTATTTTCGCTAATAACATCAAACTGACTAGTCATTACAAACAAAAACCCTTTTTAAAACCCACTGACTAACTATGAAATTCTAATAAATCATTATTTTGCACACTCACGTTATTTTGTGAGTGTACAGCACTCGGTTAGGAAAGAAAACTACAAAACCAACGAATTCAAATTAAAAACTTTAAGTCTGTTATTTATAACAATGGACTCGTTATATGGAATATAATGAACAAAACATAAAAAGAATATTGTGAACTGCTAGAAGCTGTGGAGTTAGAATACTTCGTTAAGTGTACAGAATGTGTTTGTAATGATAAAGAAAAATGTATAATATGGAGATCATTTTTCTGTATGGGATTATGAAAAAATGTTATAATGCTTTTATTGCTCTTAATTGTACACGTAAAGGGTGCCTTCATAGTAGTAGAGCAAGTGGTACTTTTTTCAAACATTTTTTTTATCAAATATTTCGATATCCAAATTTAAACCAGCCAGGAATATATTAATAACAAATTTGGGAGTCTGACAACGACTTCGCGGATGACGCGGCAATAGGGAGCTTGGCGAAGGGGTTTGAATTTCAAGCTTTGGCGATTTGCTGGAGCCTTGGCAATTGGAAAAATATAAATAAAATTAGAGAAGCGATAATATGGTTCAATCTTCTACGGTTCAATGGATTATGTTATAAATTATTCAGGAGCAGTATTGCCAGAAAAATTTGTTGGTATGAAACCAATAGAGAGGTGAACCAATTTATTGTTTCTTTAGTGAATTGTTGTCATGAAAATATTAAATGAATTCGATAATGGAAAAACTCCACAACAAAATGGTTGTCTAGTTCCAAGGCAACTGAGATGATCTGTATATCCCATTCAACGATTTCTTTGTGCTTCACCCATAAAAAATTCGACCTTATATACACTAGTTCTCGGACTATTATAGTAACAATAGATAATAATAAGAATAGATTTTGAGTAACCAGTCCATGTATGAAATAAGTTTGGGGAAAACAATAATTTTTCTATTGATGGAAACAAATATTTAGAAAATTTTAAAACATTGAAATAATAATTAACTCTCCCCTACTCCATGAACATTTTTCCCTCTCTCTCTGTCTCTTGTACTGGTTCATTGCTTTTTATTTTATGAATAATTCACGTTTCATGGTTTCAAGCCTTGCAACAATATTGTCCTCAAGTTTTTGATGTCTCGGTAATAGTAGAAAGGCATACCACTCACATAGCATGTGGAAATGAATAGCGAAAATTGACTGAAATATTTCATCAACGCTGTCAATCGAAAATAAAATATACAGTTAAAAAAAAATGAGATGACAATAAATATCAGTGAATAAATCTTTGTTTCTTTGTGTATATTATCGTAAATTCAAGTTTATGCTGAATTTGGTTGATATTGATGTGAACTTAAAGAGATAGGGATTTCACTCGATGTAGATCCATGCTATCTGTATCTGTAAGAATTTGAAGAGTGGGTGACCCCCACAGCACTTAGGCCACAATTGGCCCATTGTGCATCCTTCCGAGGTTCAGACTTCCTTCTGGCTCGTCATCCAGCCTACTTGTTTGAAGTAGGCAATAACGTCGCCGGAAGTAAGCTCCCTCATGCTGGCTTGTGTTAGCCTGTACTCGCCGAATACGGAAAACCTAACTTGAGAGTGTGTCGGACATTCACAAAGAATGTGTTCGACACTCTCATCTTCCTGTTCACATCCTTTACAGAGTGAAGTGTCAGACAGACCCAGTCTGTAGAGGTGTTTTCGTAGGTGGCAGTGACCGGTCAGAATACTGGCTGTCCGGAGGTTCTGTCTGTTCATAGTCACGTATTTTTTGGCTACTTTGCTGTCCGGATACTGCAGCAGTTCCTTGGCAAGCCTACAACCTTCTGCATCGTCCCATCTACCCTCAAACTTATCAAGGGAGTGTTCCTTTATTAGGTCAATCATAGCCGACGCCGACAGACCAATGAAAGTGCCAGGTCCCAAGAGTTTTTGGGAGGCTGCTTTCCTGGCTAGTGAGTCGGCAATGTGGTTACCTTTCGATTCACTGTGCCCCTTGATCCAGCCTAAAGTGACTTCGTTGTTGCTACAGGATTCGATCAGGGACAGGTGACACTCCAGTACTAGGCCTGATGTGATACGGCGGGGTTGGTTGTAAGTTGGCCATTTGGTTTCTGTAGTTTGTTTGCTTATTTGCTTGCTTGCTGCTTTGCTTGTAGGTAACTTTCTGCAGCCCAGTGGAAAAATGCAACCATCCTCGTAGCACCGCTGGATACGGTTAATGCTGCTGATCACTAGTGGCAACAGTATTAGCCAACCAAATGACACTCCAACAACCCAAGCTAAGGTGTAAGGAAACGTTCCGATGGATAAATGGTCGAAAAAACCAAAAAACCGGAGCATGGGCGAGAACGCTCACCTCCAAAACAACAACAACAGCACCGTCGAGGTAAAAGAATTTGCGGTGCTGAGGCAAAGAGAAGGAGGAAAGCGAAGGAGCAGGCTGGCGTCTCCACAGGCACCACCAGCGCCATTCGCCCCTCCCTATCCAAACCCGGCACCAGCAACCAAAAAAACCTGAGCAGCGATGCCAGTTCCTCCTCCAAAAGAGGCTCGGAACGCGTCACTCCTCAAGATAAAAAGCGCATTCGCTCCAACACCTCTGAGGAGAATCCTTCCAAAGGAAAAAGACTACGGATGGACGCTAAACCAAAGACTTATAAAGAAGCAGCTACCAACCACTTAAGGGTATCTATCATAGACAAAGCCGATCCGTATGATAAAATAATCGCCGAAATGGGAGACCTTGTGGAAAGACAACTAATGAAGGCCCTTGACAAAACCCTCATGTCCGCCCCCAGCAGTCAAAAAAAGCCACCTACTTTCAAGTCATGGTCGCACTCTGGCGAAATAATCAGAGTCACTTGCGATAATGATGAAACGCTAGAGTGGCTAAAAAACACAGCCATGGAACTCTAACCATGGAAGGAGGCGACGTGGTCAACGTCGACAACCTCCCGCAGCTCACAAAAGCCACCCTCTGGGTCCCCAGTGAAGCACATGCTGACCTGGGCGACAAAATGGATGTGCTTCGTCGGCTGCAAAAACAAAATCCTGACCTTCGAGTCGATACGTGGTTTTCCTTCCACCACGAAGCGAAGGTAAACCCCAAAGGACACCTCTTTGTCTTCGGCATAGGAGAAATCCAACCCGGAAAGCAGGAGCGACAAGGAGTTCAATATGGTCTCCCCTCTCCCATTCGAGAAGCCTAGATCCATACTAAATGATGAAGTTAAACAATTCATTTTGTTGAAATCTACATTATATTCAACTTGAAGTTGTGACGCGTTTCGCGAAAAAGCTACTGTGTTATTGAAACGCGTCACAACTTCAAGTTCATCATAATGTAGATTTCAACAAATTAAATGGTTTTATTTCATCATCTATTATTGATAAATTATTATTGTTTCTCCTATCAATGTTGGTACATTCTCATCATTCTATCAATATCAATTTCGACAGTAATTATGTTTTTAGAGCATAAAGTTGAAAAAACCCATTTAAAATTATATCAGTCGATAAAATTTAACGGAAATAATCGAATAACTGGAATTGGAATGAATATATTTGAACGCATTAATGATAATTTAATATATGGATATTTATTAATCAAATATAGGTAGTGTTAATTTAATCGAGCTGAGCACAAAACACTACCATTAAATCGACAGATTGGACCAATGAATCATAGCGGCCGTAACGAATAGCTACTCCAGTATATTTAATTTTGGAAATATCCAGGAATACATTATTATTCTTTGGGGAATGAAAATAACTCAATCCCTAATATACTGCAGAACACGGTGGAAAATGGTTTTAAATTTATCACAATGCAAAGAAACAGAAAGTTGAAGAGAGATCCAAATATATGCACTTGAGTATCGACATTGAGTGCTTTTGGAGACCAAAAAGTAAAGCTTTAACAGTAATTCCGGTAAATTCCAGGATCGCCAAGTGATTTTAAAATGCGCTTCGTGCAATCGCACAAATCTTTAAAGAAACATTTCAATAATAGCTGCTCAGGATTCTAGCGGAATCCTGTGGGTACAATCCGAGTTAACACGTGATAATAACCAAGAGGATACCAAAGTAGACATTCATGTGATTAATTCGATATGCTAAAAATATTTTGAAACAAAAATGGAAATATTTAAACGCATGAAAAAGATTTACCAAAAGTTTGCTCCAGATCGGTGAAATGTCAAGTTGTGATGTAATTAAAATTGTTAGGATATTCGCACCTTTAAGGTATTCCCTTTTTGGATAGATAGATACTTTCAGAACGCATCTGCAGATATGCGGGATATGGTAATGATGAGCTGCGTGAGTTATAAGTCAAGCGCTCAGAAGTAGTGAGTAGTGAAATACTGGAGTATTTATTTTTGTTTAATGTGATAGAGAAAAGTAGAGACACTTTCAAAATTTCAATACAAATTAAGATATAAAGCAGGAACCTACATTATAGACGACATCACCAACGACACATATTGCTCCTACCTCTGGCCGTAGAATATGGGTAATATATTATGCTCCAAGATAAAAAATAGTATATTAAAGTATAAGTGGAAGGTCTTTGAAACACGCGCGATTTTTCGAGCACGACGGCGAAGCCGGAGTGCTCGAAATTGAGCAATAGTTTCCACCCATCCAGTTATCCCCGTA
>CAJUYG010000951.1:0-81885 GCA_910591675.1 Galerucella calmariensis | reverse complement strand
GTCCATATCGTCGTTTCCAGTACGGCAGACATATCCTTTATATCATCTGGTGAAGGCCAAGACTCACCGAGCACACACTCTATTATTAACTCGCATAAGACATGGTGACAGTTCCATCTTGCTTTTCACATATTCTGCATAAAGGTGTGTCCACTAGCCCCATTGTATGAAGATTTTTCCTCAGCTGACAGTGAGGAATTCTACTGTTGAAGCTAGGTTTTTCCCAAGCATCGCCAGGTATTTCTTCGGCGCCCTTTTCACAGGATTTATCCGGGTGATCCTAGCAGCACTGCATCCCTGCATTTCACTCCATCTCTTCAGTGATTGAACACAGGTTTAACGTTTGACTAGTTCCGCAATCGCCAAAGTAGTCAGGCCGTAGGTGTAGCTGGGTCCTAGAAGTTTCAGTCCAGCCGCTTCTCTCCAACGAATAGGCAAAGCGGTCGGTTACCTTTACTCCAGTCGTGCCCTTCAACCCACCTTAGTCGGAAGTGATATAAATAAACGAGCCTCAGGAAAGATAATTGAGCAAAAAAGACGTTCTAATCATGGTATCGAAAGAGTAGGAAAAAGTAGGAGAAGTTTTGTCCGATGGAATTGGAGACCTTGCAGACTCCGTATACCATGCCAGAAGTAGAGCATGTTCGACTACATGATGATTGCTTTTAGGAGAAAATCAATTTTTCTGTAGCAATAAAGGTTTGGGAAGCCATGTCAGTCACAGGAGTAGGTGGGCTTCACTTCACTATATAGAAGAACTAGTGGATAGTACATTCAAATATAAAACTTCCATCTCTGAAGGAAGTGGACATGCTGTTACTTGTCAACAGACTAAAGTTGTGTGTGGAAAATGGATTATCAAAATAACAATATATCACTTTTAGGCAGATTTTTCTAACTAAAGAAAATATCACAGATTGGACCAAATTCAAAATAAAATGGCCAGTATATACATAATCAAATAACAGATATACACATAGATTCAAAAGTTTTGCATGACCCTAAATCTCCGAAAAAAAAATGTGTTCATTATAAATGGATCAGAGATTAATCAAATAATTAGTTTCAATAAAAAAAAACGTGTATATTTGTCAAAAATTTTCATTATCCAATAATAAACTTGCTTTAAACATAAAAAGTATTCTTAGAAATTGAATAAATTAATTACAAATTGATTCTTTTTAAAGAAAAGGTTAAGTGAGAACCTGCATGAGAACTTTTAATAAAGAGTATTTCCACCTCTAGAATTCATGCAAGCTTGAAGTCGCCTGCCCATGCTGTTTACCAAATTATTGATATTCTGTTGAGGAATATTCCGCCATTCTTCTTGGGCCGCATGAACAAGCTCTTGTACACTCCTGGGTGGATTTCTGCATGCTGCCACTGCCCTGGCAAGCATGTCCCAAGCATGTTCTATGGGATTCATGTCAGGAGATAGGGCAGGCCAGCTGAAACGATTGATCCCTTCAGTTTCAAGACACTCATTTACAGCTCTGGTCCTATGAGGTCGGGCGTTATCGTCCATAAAAACGAAGAAATTGCCAACAGCTGCGCGCCATAGTCTCACGTGAGGATGTAGAATCTCTCTGATATACCTATCACCAGTCATCGTTCCATCCACATGAATTAATTCTGTGCGATCATTTAACATGATACCAGCCCAAAACATAGCACTTTCTCCTCTAAAGGGCGGCACGGGCGAGCATGGGCAAGCTGAGCAACTCTCGTTGGATCCCGCCACACACGTATTCGATGGCTATCTTGTACCAAACAAATCCTTGTCTCGTCGGAAAAACACACCGAATTCCAAAATTCTTTAGGCAAGGCCGCGTGTTCTTGAGCCCACTGTAGTCGGCGAACTTTGTGCTCAGGTTGTAGTCTGGGCACTCTTATTGGTCGGCGACACCTCAAACCTATCGCAAGTATTCGTCTTCGTAATGTCGAGTTCGACACTTGAACTCCCAACGCATGTCTCATATCTCTTTGGAGTGCTGGTATTGCCATGGTCGGGTTTCTTCAGATTGTTAAGTGAATATAGCGGTTCTGCCGCTGATTAGTAACACGCCTTCTACCGCTTCTAGGTCTATCACGAAGAGAATTGGTCTGGAGATACCGGTTCCATACACGAGACACATCACTTTGCCAAACGCCAACTCTGTTTGCCACGAACCTTTGAGAATGACCTTCTTCAACTAAAGCCACTATTCTTGCACGGTCAATCTCACTTATGACTTGACGATTCATGTTTGCTCTTAAAATCGTAAAAATCAAATGCCTTGAATGTTAAAATGATCGCACCAAAAATGTTATCTTACAAAAAAAACTGTAAAAATCTGTATATTGCAAAAAATATGGAACATATTGAAATGGTAAACATTGATAAACAAGCCAACAAAAAATTGTTAGCGCAAAAAAATTCCTTCGCATCCGAAGAAGGTGATCCAAAACTTTTGAATCTATGTGTATTATCATTCTATACCATTTACCATTTCCACGAACATTAATATCATTTCTAAACAATTTTTCATGTCCTCACAAAATACACAAAAATGACTAAAATAATACGAAAACTATTATGCGTCAAACGTCAACAGTCAACACCAATCCAAAAAAAGCGTTCACAAAGTGGTAAACATTCTACCTCTTTGATTTTTGGTAGTCTGGCAGCACTGAAATCTTGCCCAAAAATTATCGGGATTAGTCTAAATATAAACAAAGCCCGTCTACCTCCATAGTTTGGGGCAAAAGGGTTTATGCTGTTGTTGCTTAAAATAAGATGTTTCAACTGAAAGTTTGATAGTCTGGCATTATGTTGTTATTGATAAACTTAGTTTCATTTATAACCTCTGCTAATATTAAGTTATGGGCAAATACCGGTTGAATAGATTTAGCACTTTCAAAGATCCAAGTAAGTTTGGTAATACCAACTTAAATTATTCCACACCCATTTACCATAACTTTACAAAACATATTCTACTGTATCGGTTGTTGTCTACAAACATATTTAATGAGTTTATCTGAATGGAATGAAGTAAGTTTACTGATTAAGTTATGGTGAACTATGTACTTAGGGCACATTTTGAAAATACTTTCGATTCTACAGGGTGTTCCAAAACCACGTAGCAACACAAACTTACATTTTTTCAAATGGAACGTACTATATTTTGTTCAAGAATCGAAAAGATCTCACCGAGAGCGTTACAAAAATATAGCACTCTAATATATTATAAGGGTGTTTTACAAAAATATGGCCAATTATTAGCAAAAAAGACCTCCTCTTTAACACTCTGCAGAACAGTAAATTAAAATAAATCAACAAGTCTTTGTGTTCAAATGTCATACACACATCATTGGCTGTGCTCAGTATTAATTACTTTTTTCATCGGTGGCTTTTTTAATACAGGGTGAAACAAAACGCAAATCAAGCAATATCTCAAATTTTTTAAATGAATCACCCTATAAGTCTTTTTACGATTTGTTAGTACAATTAATAAACTTTCAAACGATGTAGTAAACTTAGAGCATTAGTTAATGGAAAATCGTAGATATTTTATGATAATGGTCAAAGCAAGTGTTTTACATACACAAATTAAATGGTATTAAATTTTTACATCAACCTCTTGTAAATTTAATCGTAATTTTGGATGCATCTACAATATCTAATCAATGAAATAAAATATTTGCTAATACCGTAGGTACCTACCTGGAATTACCAAAAATTTCATATTTATTCATGTTTCACTTTCAAGAATTGTTATTATAGGCTTGTTTGAGAATGGGCGAAACATAATCAAGCCATATTTTTGATTATATCAAGTGGGCTACTATAAAAATAGTATCTACTAATAAATGTCAAAGAGATATTGCCGTATTCTTTGTTTGTGTTTGGGAAGTTGATTCAAACACAATAGTTAACTTGTGGTTCCAACAAGCGATGGAGCATCTGTATATCAGAAATTTTACCGACAGGTGGATAGGACGTGGTGGACCAATTTCGTGGTCTCCTCGATCTCCAGATCTCACACCGATGGATTTCTTTTCATGGGGATACATCAAGCAACTTGTGTATAAAACGTAACGCATTTTCCACAATAACTCCAGCTATGTTGGAAAGAGTTTTTGAAAAGAATTGTATGGAAGTAAATGATCGCCATTTTGAACACTATGTAAATGTGAGTGTTCTTATAATGTTGGTTTTCATAATTGTTAGTTTTTCAAAAATAGAAAAAAATGGAAAACGAATTACAAGCTTGCATTTTACATAACTAAGATATACTGTTTGTGGTGACTTGAGTAATTATTTCGTAAAGACTACAAACTGCTTTTATATTTATTAGTACCTACTATAATGACATTAGCCTACTTACAGTAAACAAATATATTTCTTCCAACATAATTCCTTCTTTCCTTCCTCTAATGGTCAAAGTCAAAGATATTTTAGATGCATCCAAAATTACGATTAGAATTCATGCCTTAGAAATGTTAAAATTCACAAGATGTTTCATGTAAAAATTTAATACCATTCAATTTGTGTATGTAAAATAATTGTTTTTGACCATTATCATAAAATATCTACGATTTTCCATTAACTAATGCCCTAAGTTTACTAGATCGTTTGAAAGTTTATTAATTGTACTAATAAATTGTAAAAAGACTTATAGGGTGATTCATTTAAAAATTTTGAGATATTGCTAAATTTGCGTTTTGTTTCACCCTGTATTAAAGAAGCCACCGATGAAAAAAGTAATTAATACTGAGCACAGCCAATGATGTGTGTATGACATTTGAACACAAAGACCTGTTGATTTATTTTAATTTACTGTTCTGCAGAGTGCTGAAGAGGAGGTCTTTTTTGCTAATAATTGGCCATATCTTTGTAAAACACCCTTATAATATATTAGAGTGCTATATTTTTGTAACGCTCTCGGTGAGATCTTTTCGATTCTTAAACAAAAAATAGTACGTTCCATTTAAAAAAATGTAAGTTTGTGCTGCTACGTGGTTTTGGAACAACCTGTAGAATCGAAAGTATTTTCAAAATGTGCCCTAAGTAACTGTATTAGCTCACACATAACTATGAAGTTCTATCTCTCACCACAACAATGTAATCCTCCGATGTCAGAAGATTGCCCCACCCTGTATATCCAGACCTTTTGGATCAAGATATTCATAGAATCGCTTTGATACAAACTATTAGCATGACGTTTGAAATAGAAGCCAGGTGTAACAAGTTGATAAGGAAGGGGCTTCAGCAAAAATAGTTTTTTTTTCCGTGTATATTTCGTTTTTCCCTCTGTGAGTGATCTACATCTACATCCTGCACACCGGCGAAATCCTGAACATGTAGTAAAGAACGTGAACGCATGACCATCGTCCGCGTTCACGTTAATTGCCAAGAAAAGAAGATGATAATAATAATAACTGTTAAGAATATCCAAACTCTCCCAAAACTTGATTAATCAAAATGATGAATTTTGCTTTTAAAAAGAATTAGAATGGGCCTTATCCTAATAATAATAACTAACAAGGTCTCGAGTGCCTTAAAGTAACATTTACCACACGACCAATGCTACTCCCCTTGAGATGTTTACCAGAAACCATAATACACGCTTCAAAACAAAAGTTGTTTTGGAACAACAACTTTCCCTATCGTTGATTAGACTTTAAATCTGAACATACTGTTTTCATAAGAGAATAGCGTACCAGAACAAAATTATTCACTCAAAATTACGGGTAGTGTTGGGCTAGTAAGTTCCCTAGTGTATTTCAGCTCATCTGATTTTGTTATGATTGTTGTCTTAAATATTAAAATGAACATTAGAGATCGCACACATTACTCGAGCTGGTGAATTAATTATGATGGATGAGGGTGTGTTAAAATGTTATTATTCTGCTTTATACTTTTCAACATTGGGGTATATATGGAAGGTTTATGGAGTGTTATCTTCCAGCATATTATGTAGGCCATGTACTTGATAAAATCTGCCTATAGTTGCTTCTCATTGCTAATTATATTTATTCAGATAAATAGGTACAGTAAATTCAAAGTGTGTGTTTCATAATGGAATTATATTTGAGATCCTGTCTTGATATTGAATAATGTCCCTTTTTTAACCAGTAGTAGCCTTGGTGTTGAGTCGTTCTCAGCTGGACCCAGAAGTATCTTTGGTTCTCTTGGCCCTAGTCGATTTTTTCAATAGTCTCTTCTTCCCAGCCTTGCTTAGTTCCTCTTACATTACATGAGGGATAACACGGAAAAAGGGTTCTTACCTCCAAAAGGTGTTACAGCCCCTTACTTTGCCAGTTCATCAGCTATTCAAATTCCTTTTATTGAACCTACAGAAAAGTTAAGATCATAGGTTTGTTCCAGCTGGCATTTATGAACAGATCTGAAATCGTTCCAAGTACCGTATAGAGCGCAAACACAAATTAGGGATGGACACATAAACTTTATCACCCCTTACGGAAGGTACAGTTTGTAGACTGTTCCAAGTAGATCCAAAAAAATACTACGAGCAGTTGGAACACGAAAGGGATACAGCACTTGCGCGAGCTATACCAATCGCCAGTTGGAACAAACCTATTCCTCACGTTTTGCTCATCTATTTTTCCAAGCATCTCCCTACCATTCCAAAACTAATTTCACAATGACTCAGTGCTATATACTTACTCACACATAAAGTTTGCTCATCACGTACTAACCTGAAACAATAAAAAATAAATATTAATTATCTTTTTTATATTGTTTTTTTGAATTGGAACTTGCAGTTACGAATTTTGGTAATCAAGATCGTGGGGAAAATTTGATTGTTTCCAATGATTTGGGTGTACAGTTAAGTGCAGTGACTGCTAAGACTTGGACTGTTGTCTGGAAGATTATGAAACAGCAGAGCATATAATTTGTGCATACCCCGCCAAGGGTCGCATCTGATATCTGATGTATGACAGGGCCTCGGACCTAAAATATCATTCACCAAGCAAACTTATCGGATTTGATAAGAAGCTGAATTTGTTTGGTGAGATCTGAAAAGCTATGAGCCACAATAGACTCTTATGAGTCACAGTGGAGTGCCTTATAGACCCTTATAGATCCACAAGGCTTGTAAATGTACCAGCACCGTTTGAGTTTGGAGTGTAATTCAATATCCGGCTAGGTATAGCCCGGGAAGTAGTTGTATTTTTCGAAATTTATAGAGCGTTAGAATGATTTTTATTCAGCGAAATCTATCTGCAAGTTTTATTGGTTAATTGAATACATTTTAAGGGAAAGCAAAAGTTCAAACCGATCCAGAAGCTTTTTATTCCACCAAAAAAATATCCTCAATTAATTCAATGGTTTTTTTCCCGCCATTTCGTCCCGAAAGATGTTTTTAATGATTTACAAACGTGTCACTTAATGGAGCAATTTTTTTGCTCACCTACAAAGACTAGTCGTAATGAGTCTTATTAATGAAAGTAACGAGTAAGCGGAAAATTTCAAAGAGAGATTTGAAATTGTCTCATTAGTGTTGAAATTATGAGAGTGAATAAATGCTATGGAAACGAGAAATAAGAAAAAAAGTATCATTTTTTTTGTCATACAATGTGCATTTGAGAATTTTCAATGGAATTATAATATTTTAAAGAAAGATCTTGTTAACGATAAATAGAAGTTATCTACCCATACATTGTTTTTTTAAGTAGAGTAGTGCCACTATTCACCACAGTCATCAGATGTAAAAGTCGCGTTGAAATAGGGTGATCGAATCTGTTGAACATTCTTTAACTAAGGCGCTTTAATATTTTTCTATAAATATTACTTTGTTTTATGCTATTTTCATACAAAAGATGGATGGAATTTTATTTCTTTGACTGCTAGGTGAAGTTTAAATCCATTTCATGTCAAAATCCTTTGCTTTGCGGTTTTTTCGAGTGTCAAAAATCTTGTTGAGTCTCCTTAAGCAACTTTGTGGTGACATAACAAACATTTCAGATGAATAAGAATATTCAATAATCACTTCAGAACTTTGATTTTTGGTGAAATAGTATATATATATGTTACGGTTCAAGTATTTACTTGGCTAGTATATAAACTAGTTGGATAGTATACAAACTATCCAACTGCCTGGTTATTTTGATGGAAAATCATATTTTCACTAAAATAGCTACGAGTAATGGCATTGCTCTCTACTGAAACAACAGAAAATGCTCTCAATGAATCATTACCACGAAAAGGCTTATTATCGAGCTTATTATGTTAGGAAGAAAACGTATGTGACCATTGTCAGAATAAAAGCAATATTAAAGCGATGAGGGATTCATGCCAGGAAAGTCTAAAAAGGCAAGCACAAAAAATGCTACAAACTTCTCGCAAGAAATTTTAACCAGGAACTGTCGGCATGTCCGTGAGAGTACCCATTCTAGATGTAGATCGAAATCGGTCAGATCATAGAAATATATTGGGCGTCATAATGAGTGTAGAAGATACATTTCACCGAATTGAAACTGTTCACGGTGTCCTTAAATTTCCGCATGAATTTGAAATATGTAAGCAACAATTTTTAAAGTTGGACAATGTCAAGACGGACACCGAAATAACATTACGAAGCGCTGCAGGAAAATTTTCAGGATCGGGTTCAACCCAAGGATATGTGCGATGTCACTGCAAGAAGAATTGTGCGGATAAAAAAGGTAAAGTGCCACAACAGCGCAACTTGCTCCAACAAATAATAGCTTAAACCCAAACAAAATTAATATGGCTATGTAGCCAATGTCAATGCCTTTCAAACGAGATATCACTTGCCATAAGGTCCTATTTAAAATTATTGGTCAGAGTGGCACTGTGACGTCATCTATTACTATTACGTCACCTGTTACCATTCGTAGAGAAGTTTACAACACAAATTTTATGCAAATGGTTCAATTTTAGTCTAGATATAATGCAAGTGTAAGCACTGCTGACACAAGGTAGTAAGTGATGTTAATAAATATTAATTTAAGACTGATTGATTTTGAGGCAATAATTATCAGATCCTATTGCCGCTTTTCTAAATATTGAGGTAATCTAAACATTATAAATATAGAGGCAAATAAAACCCACTCGACGCATATGAACGTATGATGCTCCTTGAATACACATCCTGGTTCATGAAAATTTATGAAAAATTCCACATGCAATTATATTCAAGGGCATATATTCATTGAATTTTTATCGAGCCCATTGGCCTGTCATAACCGTGAGTAGTTATATAAGTGGTTGGGAAAATTGGGGTGAACTGAATCTAAATCGAAAATTTTCATGAAAACATAGTCCTTTGTCTGTATCTAGCTGGATATTGCAGAAAGCGTTTTATATCAATAAGAGTTCTTTTTATTGGAAAATCCTTTTATCTGTTCACAGTTTTTTTTTTTTGAAACTTTGTTCCGGAGCAATTTCATTTGCTCTGCTACTTTGATACTAATATTTATCAAGGTATCAATAAGATATTGATTGTCTTGGAAAGGTACAGATATAAAAAAAATTGGAATAGTCGATTGAAAGGAAAATTTTTGTTGCTGAAAAAGGAGAACAAACCATTAAATACAGCTTGTGATTTATGGAATAGAGATGTCTTTTCGATTTACTTTCTGGATGCTAGAGCTAGAGCACAACGCATCTTTTTGGTTCAAGAAGAAATTGAAAAATAAAAATTTCCAATGATCAAGGAAGCTGGAAATATGAATATATTGGATAAAGCTTTCAAATAAACTAATTTTGTTTACCACAACTACTCTTGTCTCGCTTCAAGGCAACCCACCATCAACGATAAGTTTGTCGACCTCTCACTGGCTCAATATCATTTACTTACGTTTATTTCAGTTTCAGGCCTTCACTCAGGCTTTCGATGGTATAAGAGCCATTTAACATATTGAGAAGAAGGTCGTACTCCCTGGACTGGAGTGCAATCTAATGGAAGGGAGTGTCGCACTATTATGTGGTCCACACTGTTTTTTCAACAGAATACACAAAATGCATATACTTCATTTCAATACTTATACAATTCTCCTCAATACTGCTTATATATGTGTATGAAAAGAGAACACACAAATCTTTCGTAAGCGCCCTCCATTACAGGTTATGTTAGTAAAGACCAGAACAATGTGCAAGGTAATCAATAAGTAATTATCTGGAATAGCAGCATTCCTTAATCGTTCTGCAAATTCAAAAGGAATTTCAAACTGAGAGATATAGAAAGCGAGAAATAGAGTAAACTGCATTCTACAAACGAACAAAACATGTGTGATGAACTTACATGATTCGTATAATGAATAATTCATGCGAGATATTACAGGGTGTAATTATTCAAAATTGTTTATAGACTGCGAGATTCGATCGAGATTTGAGATGTAAAAAAATTGGACAGAATAATAACTGCATCAATTACTTCAATTTTTGCGCGATCAATCTTTTTTGTTTATTTACAGCATCGGTTGTCAGGTCGGTAGGTTGTGTTTACTGGTTTCTAAGTCTAACACGTCGGTAAGTGATTTACTTGCCGTTCAGACGTCGGTAAGTGAATTACTTAACGACGTCTTAGCCCCACATACATTTAAGTAGTCGTAAATATAGTATATTAAGTATCAAGAACGGTAAGGGTCGTTTACCGGTCGACAGCAATTTTGCTGGAGACCTTAACGTTCGAAATGCTTATACCATTTTTTGCGCGATCGTATTGAAATATTCAAATTTCGAATAACATAATTTAAATTTCTCCGAAATGAACGAAATGTCAAGAGTGACATTTATACTTCTCGATCAGTTTAAAATATAATTTTCATTTTGGTGAAATTGTTTCCATGCTATTTATTACTTTTTATATTGTTCCGTTCGATTCTGTTCATTAAAAAAATATCAATCTTCTTATTTTTTTTTTGTTCCTTTTGTGTAATGAATGAGGTAATATATTATTTAGGACCACTTGAATGTATGTAGGGCTAAGACGTCGGTAAGTAATTTACTTACCGACGTCTGAACGGTAAGTAAATCACTTACCGACGTGTTAGACTTAGAAACCAGTAAACACAACCTACCGACCTGACAACCGATGCTGTAAATAAACAAAAAAGATCGATCGCGCAAAAATATATTACTTCATTCATTACACAAAAGGAACAAACAAAAAAAAGAAGATTTATATCTTTTTAATGAACAGGGGTGCGATTTTCGAGTTCACACGAACATTATGCGTGTACGGTGCTGAATGTGTATTTTTCAACACCGTTCGAATAAACGTTCGTACACGAATAATTTAGCACCCGGCAGCATCGCATAATCGTATGGTTTTGTCATTTGTGACATTTGAGAATAAAAGGATATACATTATGCAGTTTTAATAGTTCTATGCAAAGAATATACCAACTACTGTATGAAGTGTGAGCATTTTTCCTTTATTATTGTTTGTTGTTGAAAAATGGGAGATTCAAGTTCCAGTGCTGCTCTTAATGAAAAATGTGTCAATATG
Organism: Galerucella calmariensis; assembly: GCA_910591675.1. Taxonomy (NCBI): domain Eukaryota; kingdom Metazoa; phylum Arthropoda; class Insecta; order Coleoptera; family Chrysomelidae; genus Galerucella; species Galerucella calmariensis. The sequence continues at coordinate 70,405 of CAJUYG010000951.1, read as the reverse complement.
TCGGCGAAACAAAAAAAGGAGCCTATAGATATTTCTCAAAAGGATCAATACATGGGTTAAAGATCCTAGGAAGTATATCTGCTTTCTCTACTGCTTCTTGTATAGCGTTTATGGAGTTATAAAATGAATTAAATCATCAAAACCTGCCATATCATAACTGATTATATCATTTATTATTCAAATTATTGACATAACAAACACAAATATTTTCAATCTAGGCTATGTGAATTTACACTTTCCTTACAAGAAAACATTTATTCGAATGGAATGAACCTATTCGAAACAAGCCATACGAAAGTGTTCGTATACGATTACCGTTTGAGCATGCCGAAAATTAGGTTATTTAAGTTTCATACGAAAATGGCCATTTTTCGTATACGATTTACTCCCGAATGGTTCCGAAAATCGCACCCCAGAACCGAACAGAACGATATAAAATAGGTTTTTCTTGGTCATCGCCAAATACTTTTCCGGCGCTAGCTTCCCAGGCTCGCTCAGGGTGATTCTGGCAAGATTGCATCCTTTGATTCCATCCCATTTCTCAGGTGATTGAGCATGGGTGTAACGTTTGGCTAGTTCCGCAATTGTCGGTGGTGATGTCCTAAAATTTTCAGTCCAGCCGCTTTCCTGGCTGAAGAATCGGCAATGCTATTTCCTCAACTCCTGTCGTGCCCTTCAACCCACTTCAGGATTATATTGGGTTGGAGGGCATGACAGGAGTAAATGATAGGTGTGAGGAACGAACATTTCCATGGAAAAATGATAGATTCGAGTATATTATCACATTCACCTGTAGATAAGGCGCGATGAAAAACTTGAAACTTGCAACTCAAAGAATAATGGACCGGTAGGCCTAATCACTCTTAAACCTATAACATCTTTTGAGTATACCCTACATAAGGGCAATTAAGACAAATCTTGTTATCTGTAGTTTGAAAAAAATTATATAGAACAGCCTGTTAGCCCTCACAGGCATAAATCTTTCAGTGGTTTTGTTATCTTCATCTTTTTCACAGGCACAAATCTTTCTACTTGTTCTGTTCTCTTCCTGTATTTTACCCAATATCTTGCAACTTTATTCTAGTCTTTCATTCCTCACTGCTCCAAGTCTTCTTTAATATCATCCTTCCATTTCTTCCAGATCCTTCCCCTTTTTCTCACCTGCTTCACCTCAAAGAAATGATTTTCTTCACACGCCTTTTATCATCCATCGTACCCTCAGTCTCACCATCGAAGTCGCTGTGCTTGAATTTTACTTGTGATGCTTGATGCCTTATACATGTCTTGGATTTCTTCATTCGTTCTTCTTTTCCACTGCCTAGCATCTTCAATTATTCCATAAATTTTCTCAGAATCTTTCGTTCGCACCTCTTTAGTTAACTTTTATTCTTTTTAGTATAGCAGGGTAGATCCTATGATTGTCTTGTATAGTATGATCTCTGTTGTTCTTGTCAATAATTTTGAATTTATCATATTTTTCAGTGCTTCCCAGGCTTTCATTATCCTTTTGTTAAGTAGAAGATGGTAGTAGAATTAAGTTCCAAGACCTAATCCAGCTTGGTGAATCCCTTTCATGATAATTAGTCCTGAGAGGGATTGAAATGAAAAGTTATCCAAATTCGCCGATAGCCTTCTCTGGATTGCGCCAAAGCAAATCGCAGATTCCATCATTTTCTTTTAATAAATTATTGTGTTTCAATTCAATATCCTGGTTTGAACTACTGAGCTTCGACTTTCATCGATAACGATTAGTAGTTGACAAACAAATGAATTAAAAATTATTTATACTCAAAATAAGTGTTGTGTGTGAACAAATATACAATCCATTTAGGCAAGCAGCCAAGTGTTGCGGAACAATGCAATACTGTAACGGTTTCGCTTGCGGGTTATTGTTTGGTCTGTTCATCTGGGGGGGTTCGATCTGTGGATGAACGCCAGTCGAAGCTAGTCGATGTTATGGCTCCCACTTGAATTGTCAGGGATTCAAATGAAATCAATGGGATTACTCTTATAAATGGCGAGGCCGTACAACGGACGTGATACGCATCATATAACAGATTACCTTCGTATATAGGTATAGCTTGGATTGTTAAATACGAGTCTAAAAACCCAAAAATAATTTGGAAAATATATAGTCACCGTTTTGCGTTTGGAATTGGACGTTTTTCTACGCGAAGCTTTTAAAAAGAGATATTTTTCAACGTGGCTTACACTATCTATATTTTTCCTTTAGCTTCGATCTAGTTAAAATTGAAATACTAATGGGAGATTCACAGAAAAAACTGATGTAGTGACCTGCAGCTAGTTGAACCATTATTTTCCCGAAAATTATTGGAACAACAGAGTCAGAAAGTAAGATGAACATTTTGATGTTTTTTTTTATAGTCCTATCATTTGCCATCGTCCCAGATTCCATGAGAGAAGAGAAAAACAGAAAGTGACAACTCATGAAACCTTTTTATTAGTGGAAAATGAAATGACAATCTCACCGCGAGAAGTTAAAGAATGCGTCAAATTTGCGATGTCTTTAAATATTTTTGACATCATTTTTTAATTCTGTTTGGAAGATAGATATCAGGTGAACTAGCAAGTAGAGGGGATGAATCACACTTTTTGAAGCCATTTTGCAATATCAGCTACAATGTAATATGAAATTACTACTGTAAGACTGTAACCTGAAGAATTGATACCTAGTTGTGAATTGAGCCAAGCAAAGCCGGAGTAGGTTGCTATTATGTAATATATCTTATAAACAATTTTTGCTACTCCTCTTTCATAATATACCTACTCATTAGAAGACTAAAATCTGTATCATACTGATATTCATTATGATACAAATTTTCATTATGATACAGATTTTTAAGCCAATAGGAATGCGACATTCGCACAATATTTGATATAGCCATGGATACCTGGTTGACATTTCTGAAATTAATTATATTAGGTCTGTTCCCTGCAATAAAAGTGTAGCACTGAGCTATACGGTTTTATTTATTTTGATTATGTTTTAATGCTTCTTGCAGTATACAAATGCAATATAGATAGATAGTCCCAAATTTAGCAATTTTACACGCATTTTTTCACAGATAGACCTGAATTTTTCAAAATTATATAGCTCAGTAATACACTTTTATTGCAGGCGAACAGACCTATTAAGTGACACTTAATTTGACAGCTGTCAAATAATTTTGTACAATTGTAAAATTTATTTGTTGAAGTTCCTTTCATTGTTCTTGTTTTTTATAATAAATGATAATTATTAATTAAATAATTCTTATTAATCGGAGTAGGAGAAATATTGTATGCAACTTCCATGTAATGGCCATTAATACATTCGCATATTGTAGAATGTTTAACAGTTTGACAGTGTTTTATGACAGTTTAATCTTTTGCGTCAGTTTTTAAAAGACATGTCGCACCAGACCAAAAATACTTAATGACCAAGGTACATACAGATCAAAACTTATTAATTTTTGCTTACAATAATTTATTAATAATTTTGTATAACAGTTACATACCTTTACACTTATTCGTAGAAAAAATAGTGTATGAATCTCTTATGTAATGGTTATTACATGATCGTTGCATAATATACTATTAACGATTTTGATATGAATATGTGTGAAAATATCGATATTATTGGAACACTGCTAAAATACTACAGACAATTGGATAGAAGAATCAAATTTTTGATATTTCGGGAACACACAAATTTTGGAAAGGAGATTCATGTACACATCGCGTCATATAAAACTGGTACAACTATTATAATTCAAAATAGTGTTTTTGTAGCTGTGTAAATTGATCTTTTAAAAATTGTCAATGCTAAACCAGCTGTTATGGTATAGTTTCTAGGGCAGTGATGCCAGCTCAACAAAAATGTTAGTATATGTAATGATGAAATTAAATTTTGTAAAGCAATAAAACAAATTGGAAAAAAGAAAAATCTATTATATCATTTATACACAAACAGTAACTAGCTTAAATTTAGAAATAGTGTGATATTGTAATAAATACAAAAGTATTACATTTTTACAGGTTCGAATATTTTTTTAAATAAAATTTGGTTGGTTAATTAGATGACTGATTTAAAAAAAGTGAGACAAGGATCAAACTGTTGTAGGAAAAATTGGAAATGGAAGACCAGTTTTAACTAGAATAGAGCTAAACATAGCTTTATCTGATTATTTATACGAAAATCCCTTTAATACGGCAAGACATGCAAAAGATACAGAAAACTTCAGTAACAACAGAATCGAGAAAAATTAGAAAACCTGATTCAAACAATTGTGCATTTGTAGCCATAAAATTTCAAAAATAACTATAAAATTTCAATAGAAAAGTTTACAGTTTTAGATTTGGATACGAGATCCACGTAATTCAGAATTAAAACATTTCAAATAAATGAACTAACAAATAGATCATAGACCATGGTAGCATGAAAGCCATGAAAGTTTACATTCAATAATTAATAACGTGTCATACCCCCATTATTATTGATGAGTTCTTGTAATCTTGTAGGCATTGAGTCAGTTAAATTCAATGTTAAATGTTCATCTTCTCTCAAGCTTTCCCAGGTTTCTTAGTGTCCATAAGTGCTCTTTGTTTCGTGGAATTGTATTTAAATTTTTTAATTTTTTTACCATAAGCCCCCAAACATTTTCTATTGGATTAAGGTCTGGACTTTTAGCGACCCATGGTAGCGTTTCAATGTTATTTTCAGCAATATAATTGCGTACGCTGCGAGCAGTGTGCACTGAGCAATTATCATGCTGAACAATGAAATTATTATTGGAGAAGATTTCCCTAACCGATGGTAACATCACTCCATCTAAAATATCCAAATAATTCCTCGCATTTAATCTTCCTTCGATTCTCCAGCACATTCCTAAACCTCCTCTATACATCCAAGCCCAAACATTTACAGAAAATCGTTCAGACTTATCATTAGAAGAAATATAATTTCCATTAAACCTACTACGAGGAGGTCTATAAACTCTAATATGGCCGTCATTATGTGATTGGAATACTTTTTCATCGGAAAAAATTACCCTGCCCCAAAAATTTAATGTATCGTTTAAAACATAATTTAAGGCAAATATTATTCTACCTTGCTTATGTTCTTCATTTAGTTTGTATTTCCGGGCGGCTGCACAATTCTTTAAATTAGTTTTTCTAATTCTTCTTAATGCGGTTGTTATTGAAGCATTGAAGTTTACAGCTACTTTTGCATGTCTTGCAGTATGGAATTGATTTTCCCTCAAATAATCAGTTAATGCTTCGTCTTGCCTCTGTAGTTATAAATGGTCTTCTAGTTCCTCTTTTTCTGCTAACAGTTTGATCGTTATCCCACCTTTTTTTAATGTTTTGAATCGTGGTTCTACTTCTATTTAACTCTTGTGCAAGTCGTCTAATGGATCAACCATCCTCTATTTTGGAAATGATTCGCATTTTATCAAATTCACTTAAATGTGCTGGCATCGTGGATAAAGCGTTTTGTCAAATTTGACACATGTGTCTGTTCGACATTTTGATTAGTAAAGTTTGGTTTACATAGGGAAAAAAAGTGTACCAGTTTCATATGACGCGGAGTGTACGTAATGATGAATGAATAATTAAAAGAAACGTCAATATAGCATAACTATGAATATTCGAGAATTTTCTCAGTTATTGTGAAACGTAAATGGAATGTATGTACCTTTTTGTCATTCATTTTCATATCGATTTGTAATAAACTCGAAGATTTTGTAATGAGCACAAGCTATAAGTTTTGACCATTTTTTTCGATCCTTATCCACTGACTAACAAGTAATTTCCATAACACACATTTCCCAAAGATCATAAAACCCAAATTTAGACCAAAGTGATTGATAGCTTTTTCGGAATTTTCAGCACAATTTTTTCTGAGACTTGCAATGGAAACATTGCTTTAAATTATGTTTGCTTATCCAACAAAATAACTATTTCATCGCTTACATCCCAAATAACTAATCTAACTACCTTCTTTGTTAAATAATATACATCCTAAATAAATCACTACAACACAGAACTTATTCATGTTCGTTTTTCCGACCCAAGCTTCTAACCTAGAACAACAAAGAAATAAAGAATAAGAATCTCTGTAGACAGAATGCGAGCACGATGTTGAGTCCCGCCATCTTGATAAAGTCAAATGGTACCGAAGGGACAGATAAATAGTAAATAGAGTTTGAACACTGGCCGCTTCACATCTCGCAAATAGCTACCATAAATATCTAGCGGGATTTGCTAATACAAGATACCGCACTCACTTGTTTTGTTCCTTTTGGTATCGCTTTCATAAGCGTAAGGTGTCAAAATTGCGTTGGGAGAGCGTTCGTGCTCGTGTTTGGAATTGACGATGTAATATCTCGTTTCAGCTTTTGATGTGTACGCTGCATAGTATCACATTGTCAAGTATCGAAAATTTAATTAGAAATTACCATACACATTGTATTTAGCCACGTTCAGGTTGGCGTCTTGTGCAATTTTTCATTCACTATTTTCGAAGTAAAATTTTTGTAGCTATGTGCTAAACTGCAAATATTTTATCATCAAGTTACATATTGAAAGTCCACCAAGATAATTTGAAATTTCTCACGATTGAAAATATGAGCATCATCAGTATCAAAAAACTTTCTTTTAGTGTTTTTGAACCTCACATCATCACAAACAAATGAAATAAGCTACAAACAGAGGCGAAGTTCTCTGAGATCTAAAATATCGATTGTGCTTCCTTCTACTTAGCTCCTGTGCTCTCGTCTTCAATAGATCCACTACTCCAGGCAATGGATGAGCGATGATTGATCTTACTATAGCAGTATACATCCAGCTCACCCACTCACTCACTCTCAAAATACTATTTCTGCTTCGTAGTGAAATAATATTACAAATTCAATACAGACTAATGATTTTCTGCATTTAACTTCCTACAGCTCTTTCATGTCAGCAAATCGCAGCTTTTGACAAGACAAATATGTGGCGACTTCAGATTAATTGAGCTAAAAAGTCCTTTTACTGAAAACTTCCCATTCGTTTTTATTTGTGAAGTATCGCTTATAAAATATGAAACACTAACTCAGTCATTTCCACCGATTAAAAAAACTACTGTACAACTTCCAACCACTTAACGCAATTTTTTCATTCCATCAAGGAAGATGCGCCCTTATATGAAAATATACGAACACTGCCCATGTGTCTTTAAGTTGCTTCCGCCTACATCATCCTACTTTTATCATTCGAGGTACAGAATTGTTATTTTCTTTCAATTCAGACTTGCGGGTAAATCTTATGATTCATCAGATTCTACGGATACTTTTTTTTCTTATCTATAGTCCGAAAATATAAATACAGAGAGAAATGAAGAATATTTTCTCCTTGAGACCAGCCACTGGAAATGCGATTGAGCTATTATAGATCCCTTTGTGAATCACGTAGGACTCGGATGTTAAGATGATGAACATTGGAATTATTTTTTGGTTGAACCTGAAGTCAAATCAGACCAAAAGATGGCTATTTGTGTATCAAAAGCAGAAAATAGTACTTTGGCAGTCGAGACAAAAAGTTGCGGTAATCTGTCGAGACTAACAAAGGACTTTCTGTTCGAAATAGTCACAAGATTTTTTCTACGATCACTCCAAAATAAAATTAATTGCCATTGTTTGTACTTAGCAGTTTCCAGTTTCGTGTACCTATGTACGTAAGCAACATTAATTACATTAATGTCAGATATTTTTCAGATTTCCCTATCTCTCATCAAATTACGGAAAATACTGTTGGATGCTTCAACATATTAGCAAATCAACTAATAGTATATTCTTCAACGAGTGCAGAATGATGGCTATTATTCACGTGGATGAAGTTTCCAAAACGAGGGAGCGCAGCGAGTGAGTTTCTAATTATTTTGACGTTTCAAACGACGCGCTGTCAGAAGCGATTTGCGTTCTTAGGTGTTTGACGTTTCAAGGAGACAATTTGATTTATTCATTTTAATTCACTTTAGCGTGAATTCGGATAATAATAGAATGTGATTGGCTAACGAGAGTGAATTCTTTTTATTATTCACTGGTGTGAAGAATTTATATCATTATGCAGCTAAATATGTAAAAATAATGTGTGCGTTATTATTTAGTCGTGGAGAAAATTTTTTATTCCACAGTTCATATTTAAACAACTACTAACTTTTATCTACCTATGAATAAAATTAGACGTGCGCCAAAGTTTTCTGCTTAAGAGCGCCAATAATGTCAAAGGAATTATCAATTGATAAATTTGACTTCGCACTATGCTGTAACCCCTCCGCGCCAAGCTAATTCAAACGTCAGAATGTCATATAAATTCTTTTGAAGGGCGAAATACAATATTGACTTATTGATAATACTTCAACAATATCGTTCCAAATTGCATCTTTACGGTCATTCCAGTTTTGTCAATTTGAATAAATTCGTTGTAAAGACTTTTCATATTTTTTCTGACAACCAACATCAAGGATTGACTGAATGAAAAACTACTGGAGAATTTGTCTTTGTCAAAATGACAATTGCACTATCGCATACGCTAAATTTATTACAATCAAGATTCGAATTATCTACAGGAAACATACAGGCATAAAAAATATTTGTAAATTTTGATGTCTAATTTTCTACAGAAAAAAATGAAAAACAATCAAAAGCCTCCCACTTGGTCAAATTACGTCACAATAGGGTACAAGCATAAATCTTGCTATTAGTGGGAATTGACGCTTTATCAGGTCTCCTAACACTTTGCATGCCCATTTTTCCAAAAAAATATATGAACTTCACTTTTAAAACGACTTTGAAAATCATAAAATTTGAAAGTCTGCCCCATGGTGTGACGTCATTTGTTCGTGTATCACGCTCTGAGTTCTTGTGACCTAATTTGTTTCTGAAAGCTTTAAAAATGGATAAAACCGAAAAAAAACTTTGTATTCCAAGTATTGCATTGTTCCAGTGTGTAAATCAACGTCTATTAAAACTCCAGACAAAATATTTGTTACTTTACCTGGTGGCGCAACCAAAAATGTACTTAAGAGAAGGGCGACCATTTTAATGTGAGTACCTACTTCTATGCTGGTAATTTTTATTCTTTAATAGTTCGAGGTTATGTACCTATATGTCTAGGAATCAACCATAAAAACATCATTTTCTCACGACCACACACCGAAATATGGCTGGTATATATTATATAAATGAAACATAGTTTAAATCGTACTTACGATAATGCTTTAACTCCTCTTATTTCCTCTGCATTGAAACAGCTGTTTGACTTCATAAATTCAAGTAGCATAAATGAGTCTACTTCGGGCAAGTTATCAGTTTGTGCTTTTACAAAACCTTCGCTAGCCATATCTTTACTCACAAAATATGAAAGAATCGTCACTGAACACTGAACTAGGAAATAAAATAAATATTCTTTCAAAAGTTTCAAATATCGTCGAAACTATCGAAATTTATATCCACTTTCCACTTTACGTTGACTTTTAGAAATAAAAAAAGCACACACAAACACGTAATGGTCTTAAACAAACATATAAATGATATTTTTACGTCGATGAAGCAATTAATAGTTGATTAAAATAAAATATAAACACACAACTACACATAACCTAATGCAATACCGGCCCTATTGACATAAGTAAACACAAGAGATATGACATCACACGTATCATCGGTAGCGTTCGGAAATCCTCGGGTTGTGGTCGGAAAGTGCATTTAAATTTGAATGTTATTTTAAAATTTGGGAGTAATTTCCAATGGAAACTGGTTTATTTCCTATTATTAGTAATTTTTGATATGATATTCACTATTATAAATTAATATCCAAGCAAAATATGAAATATGCGTGTACTCTATCTGTATCTGTATCTGTAGAGTGGGGAGGGTGAGTGTGTAGGCTCACAGCACTTAGGCCACATGTGACCCATTGTACATCCTCCCGAGGAGTTGTCCTCCTAGGTCATTGTCCATCCTGTCCTTCTCAGGAAGGTGGTCAGGTCACTAGGAGACATCTCCTTTATGTATGTATGTATGTATGTATGCGTGTACTCTATTAAGCATTGAAACAAATTTAGTCACTGACGCAGTTAACTTGACCCTTTGCAGTTACAAAACACGATTGCAGACATAAATAATACTCAAACACAGTATACCAACAATGTTACCACAAGCGGTTTTTTGACAAGATAATTGAATTCACCACACGCAGTTTACTGACTGTTTGTCACACAATAGTTTTTACCACATAACAATGATCATGCTCTTGCATGGTGAGTATTGGTTTAAGAGCGGATACAGGATTTATAACACTATATTTTCTTTGAAAAATTGAATAGATGAGGCTTTCACTTGATGTAGATTGTAGATCCATAGTAAATTATGAAATCAAACAATTTTATTTTGTTAAATCTACATTATAATTAACCTCAAAGTTGTGACGCGAATTCGTTTGAAAAAGCTTCTGTGTTAGCGAAACGCGTCAAAACTTTAAGGTTAATTATAATGTGGATTTAACAAAATACAATTATTGTTTGATTTCATAATTTACTATATTTTCTGGTCAATTTCTCATATTTTTCATACACTTGCACTGTGTAATTCCCACTTCAGTTCGTTGGTGAGTAATCGTTCCTTCATGTTGGTCTAAGAAACATTCCTCATAATTTTATTGTGGATTTATAACCAGTATCGGGAGTATCTTGCACGGTTCGTGAATGCAATGCTTTTAAGATTTCGAATGCTAAGATTCTGGAAATTCCAGACTGCTTAATTCTTCCACGGTTATCAGCTGCAGGTTTGAAACTTGAGTTCCTTTTGAACCTCTATGTTCAGCGACAGGGATATATCGCCTAAATGCACCACACACTGACACCTACATCATGCCAGATAGTCCAGTGTATGTTGCGAAGAGAATAAAAGTAATGAAGAACTAACCCAAGAATTATACTTTCAACAAGATAAATAGAGAAACATTAAACTTGAATCAAGGATGTTTGTTGGTCACAAACATTTGGGAACCAAATCCGAAAAGATTCAAGGAATTATTTAACATTGAAGAGGGATAAACTAGGCATGGAAACTGTTGCATGCTATGATTATCATGAAAATGGACCTGTCCGTAGGTCTTCATCATAGGAAAATAAATGAGTGGAACGGGGAAGTAACTCTTATTCCATCGAACTTCATGGGCTTCACGATATTGTACGTGTATAAAATCTTCTGCACCAATCTATATGAAAAAGAAGTCAGCTGTTGAATATGCACTAGGTAATATTTAACTTCAAATGCATTCCTGACGTATTAAGATGAAGTATCATTTTTCTGATGTTATTGCAAACAGGTGCAGCGCATAAACTGTTTCAAAATTCATGGACAATGCGGTCACATTGAAAATAAGTCGCTGGGAAATTTATGTACATGGCTTTTATAACCGCAAGTACTGCAACGGCGACAACTCGACGATATATAGATACCTTGATAACGTTTATAGCTGAACTTGGATAATGGAGCGGCAAACTTTTTGCTTAAGTGGAAAAGTGTTAAGACATGCTTTAAACGTCTTCGCTTCGGTAATATTTTTACGATAAATTAGAGAGAACAACTTAGAGACAACATTGTGTGGTTTTTTGCTCAACTAAGTCGAAATAAAGCTCCTTTTTTTCATCTGTGGATTGAACGGTTTTATAAAGAGACTTAGTCTTATCAAATCTACAAAAGGGCATGAGGAACAGAACTATGTGATATTCAGCAGAAATGCAGCAAAAAGGAAGAGAATTGGATGAATCAAGATCAAGGCGGTTCGCAGAGAAAATATTAACGAAAAAATCGTATATTTTTACAAGTTAAGGCATCCTGGTATCACAGTATACCAAAACAACCAGTAGTGCATCTCAGCTTCGCGCATCGATTGTGCGCAATAATTTTATTTGGCCTTGAAACGGCCATTCGGGTTTAGATACGAGGTCCGTATTCACTAACAGTTCTACTTTTTGGACAGGGAAGGATTAGAAATGTTATTGAGTAGATTAATGTTGTGAATGTTATATAATAAACAATTTGAACATGTTACAGGGAAAATACTCTAGAGAATTCAGAATCGGCATAATAGCAACACAAATTGTGATAAAACAGAGGATATACTTATTGATATTTATTAAGTACCTAGTTAAATTTCATAATCCAATAATATTTAATCACAAATTAAGATTACATTTCATTAAATAAGACGCCAAATAATTAACTAATCATTATTATAATGTTAGAGATCATGCAAGGCCTTATTTTATTAAATTAGAAATTCTCCCAATACCTTGTTTTGTGCATAAAAATAAACATATTAAGTATACCACTGTAATGTAAAACAGGCGCTTGTAGGGCAGGCATTTCATGAGATTGAGGAGGTATTCGATTTTGAATGGCCCAGATCTTCATATGAAGATTGATTCACTCTTTTAAATTTAATTAAATAAATAAAATTCCATTTTAATTGTAAAATAAATGTAATCATGTTGGATTTATGTAAATTAATTTTAAACTTCCAGTGTGTAATGACGTGTCTGAACATGTTGTGTTTGTTTATTTATAGAAGTAACTGGCATAACATTGTATACCTTTTTGTGAAGATTAAAAAATTTCTTTCTTTTTTTATTATATTTTTTTGAATTTCTATTTATGTGTATTTCTATTTAAATGTATAATATAATCGAACTCTTATAATATATAAATTTATAATAAATAAAACAGGAAAACGGGGAAATCTAGAAAAACTTTTTTTTCATATACAAATATGATTTAATTTTACAGTTCTTTTCAGCATAAACCATACCTGCTTCAACTTTATCCATCTTATTTGATTACTGTCACTCAAAAAAAAAATTTAATTCACACCACGCCACTGCTTACGCGACTAAACCAAACTGAACTGTCCCTAAACCGAAGTAGAATATACACCGTCCTTGCTGAACTTGAGAGGTTTCTAAACCGAAATGGCGAACTGCGCACAATCGATGCGCGAAGTTGAGATGCACTACTATTGGTTGTTTTGGTATACTGTGCTGGTATACAGAGGGCTTCAATGTAGAGGTGGGTGTAGGTATTGAAGTTTCATGGCTACGTAATGGAGCTAAGGAAATCAAAAAAACTGCTATATACACAGACCAGTAAAGCTGCACTGAATACAATCTCATGCAACATAATCAATAAATGTGGGGAGGGGGGGCAAAAACTTCTAGTATGTGAGGAAATTTCATCAGAGTAGATCTGGATCCGTTAATTATTGAAGTTGCTTAATAATGATGTTATTGTTATTTGTTGTGCTTTTTTCCATGATAAATGATACACTCATTAACTCAAAAAGTCATCTAGAGCAGATGTTAAAATTGATGTCAGTACAAAGTCTTTAAATGAATTCATGTAGTCCTTCATTTATGAATTGAAGGAGCACATTTTTTAAACAACTATTTGAAACATTCAACAATACATGGCTTTGAAGCTCGGTTTAAATATTTAGTGTGCAGCAAAGTACGAAAGATAAAGACAAACTTTGACAGGTCACATTCACCGTGAAAATAATGTTAGTAGTGAAGTTGATAAATCTATTCGTTAACTGAAGTCAGAAGTGACGACGTTTGAAAAATACATCTTTGTTTTAAAAGCTCTGGACTGTTTCACATGAAATTTAGCAGCGCTAACATATTGGTTGCCATATTTTCAAACGGATGATATGGCTTTCAGCGGGCCATAATTTATTATTATACTCGTGTTGAGTGAATTGCCGAAAGAAAGAGTGGCCTATAACTCTAAGCAGGAAATGGGCTTATTCAATTACGGAAGATGAAAACTCCAATTATTTTTCGGAAAAGACCCTAATTAAAAGTTACAGTGGAGACAACGTGACAGTCTGAACGGACTTTATTTTCGATGTTTTAAGGGAAGTACTTTATAATTTCGTTATAAGATGCTATTGATGGCAATGAAAGCACGGATGTTATATTATTGAAAACAAATGTAAATGTAGGGTTTCCATCAAGTTTCTGTTAACTAATAATATGGTTTTTTGAATGTTGTCTCTGCTACTGGCTGCTACCATTTGGATTCATTCAGGTGTGGAATTTATTAATGTCACAACAATAACAAGTCTCTTCACAAACTTCTTCCAAACAATTTTCATGTGGAAAACTATTTTGTATTGCTATTTTCAAGATAAGTGGATTCACCCTCTTATCATATGAGAAACGTCACTACTGGTGAGTGTGTTGGATATTTTTGTGGAGGTGGTTTTGTTTGAACGCGGCATCCATGTCTATGGATACATACAAGACATAATCTGGCACCTACTGCTTTTATGCTACAGTCTACCAAGTGGGAGGCTGTGGGTTTATGCGCATTGATCAAGGTGTATTGCTTGTCGATTAATCACCACTCACCTTAGTTTATCCAGCATTTCCAAAGCCATCTATGGCCATTGGGTCCACATCTTTTTCAATAATGAGTCTTTAATATCAACAAATCTATCAGTTGCTACTGAATGGGCTCATTTACATATTTTTTTTAATTTTACCATTGGGAAAAGCACATCATTTTGAGGCTCTGTGCAAAAATTTAGACGTCAGAGTGACTCCCAAGTCGCCTAAAGAAATTATGAACATTGAACAGCGCTCTTCTCCGAATTTCAGGCGTGACGTCATCTCTCGTTCAGAGAGCGGATACCGCGCCGATCGGTTTTCGGTTAGATTCGACTACATAGTACTTTGCTTGCTCATATGCTCATTATTTTTTATTATACGTTTTAGCAAACTCTAAACAATGTTATGTTCGTGAAATAAGAACGTTTAAAAATAATTCAAACTATTCGACACAATGGACCAAAACCAGAGTAAAAGCTATATATTGTGCGGTTCCAGAATGTAAAGGTACTATGATTAAAACACCCAACAAAACATTTATTTCTATTAATAAGGATGCAAAAAAAGACTCAGAGCATTCACCGATAAGTCAACATACTTTGTTTATGTATTTTTAGGATTTCATTTTTCTTCAATCAGAATCGTTATAAATTACCTCATAAAATACGTTTTAAATCCATATTGAGAGGGTTATTGAAAACCACACGCTTGTATTAATCTAAATCTATAAAAAAAAGTAGATAGTATTGTTCTTATAGCTTGTGGTGTTATTAATGTTCAAAACTATTTAATAAAATAATGGGTCAGTTCTTCACAAATTAAATTTTATCAAATACTGCTTTTTTCCAAAAAACAGGTAATCCTTTTCAGTAGATCATCAACAAAACTGGCGTATATTATATGTTTTAAAAGAAATTATTTTATTTGATTCAAAGTCCGGATCAGCTCTAACAAATATTGCTTGCATGCATTGCATGCACCAGTGAGGTGCATGTGCATTTGAATCTGATGTAAACATTTGGAACCAATATTACCTGCTCCATCAAAAGAATTTTTCTTGTTCTTTTCAACATTGGTGATTTAATTTTCACTACACATTCATCATAAATAGCATTTGGAGAAGTCTGCAGTTAAAAGAATTGCAATTTTTCACTGAGTAACCTATAGCGTGATCTCCGTAACTTTGTCCACCAGGCCAGGAATAAAATAACTGGAATCACCCTGTATATCATTTGAGAGAGCATGTATTTATGAAAATATTGACATTTTTAATCATTCTGGTGGGAAAACAGCCAATAACGATGTGTCACAGTATAAAATTATAATTTAATAAACTCGTGTTTTTTAATAAAAAACTTCATAATCATTAGCAAGTCCACTTCTGGAAGATTTGATGAGTCTGTTTTTTTAAATTAGGTCCACATATTTTATTTTATTAACACAAAAATTTTGTGAGTAATTCAAAATTAATAAATTCTACGCGAGACACATTACAGTCAGAATCGTAATGTTAGTGCACATTAACATTCATATGCGGTGACGTCAGTCATAGTCTTTGCCCTGCTACGGTATGATTGTTTAATTGGTTGTATTAGGAGAACGACATATTCTATTGACATGAAATTTTTAGAATCATATTTTTATCCTTAGTACTTTGTTTTACGACAGTTGAAAATGATTTAAAAAATTTAGTAAGCGAGCCCATTGTATTGGGTTTTGTAATGCGTCATTGTGCGTAAGATTTGGTAATTCGTTTGCAAATATTTCTCAAAAGTCGAACTGTGCTGATTTCCTTGGTATATATAATTCGGTATGTCGGAAGTATATTTTTGTGTATGAACTGTGCCAAGCACGTATAAAACTTTCCATCAACTTTCAATGAGCTTGAATAAACAGATAGATATTTCTGTAATAAGAAATCACGCCTCCTTTGTTTACTTTTTTTCAAACACAAAAGAAAAGATCAAGTTTTTTTTATATCGATTTCATGTAACTTTTCTGAGTAAAATGAATAATAATAAAAGGAAAGGATAACTTTTCGCATGTTCCAGTAAGAAATCGGAAACCACGTCAAGGGAATATTTATGAAGTAATTCAAGTAAGAGCTTGCTCGCTGTACCCATTGACGTCGACTTAGTCCATTAAAAACCATTTTCTATTTTTTCAGTTCCTTCAACGGGTCTCAATTATGATAAAAGCAAAGGTTGAACTTCTAAGTTTTTCATTTCCTCTTATTTGTAAATGCAATCTAATTGATTACCCACGATTAAATTGACATAGATAGAAGTGGATGTACAACAGGTTTTTCCGGGGCGAAAGTGAACTCTCACTGATGAAAAACCGTAGTTGACGTCATTGATTTGAAGAACTACTTAATCGGAATTCTACAGATTTCAAAGATAATAGATAAATACTAACATAACTCTTTACAAATTTGGAAATCACTTTCCAAATAGCAGACCGTCCAATAAGAAGTGGAAACTACTCCTCTGGCTTTAAGCCACGGATGATATTGAGTTACACTTCTTACAAATCAAACTGGGCTGGTATACAAATCTGCAAAATATAATCAACCATTTTGGTTTGTAATAAGAAGGGACAACATCACTGGTAGACCAGCATTGTTTCCAGTCCAGGATTATGCTCTTAGAGTTACTGGTCAGATGACATCTACCTTGTACTGATGAGGTTCAAATACGCCGTAACTGGTCTACAAGTAATAATAAATGTCCCTCCTAGTTACAAACCAGAATGGATGATTATACCGTGCAGATATCCCAACTCCACTTAGGAGTGTAATTCAATACCCTACGTGGTATATAGCCAGGGAAGTAGTTGTTGCTTCTCAGTGAACGGTATTTTCCTTGAAAAATAATTTGTGATGCCTTATAATAGTATTAAGCTACCCAAGTAACTCAATAAGCATTGAAGTAGATTTAAAATCGACTTTTCTGTCACACTTGAAGCTAATAGGCAATTAAAACCGTCTACTAAAGCTCCTACATGTAGCATTCATTACGTAATCGCTGCCTAAAAGGAGCGCGCGGTTTGGCCTTGAAGCAGATTTTATAGCTTATTAGCAATTCAACCTGTAGGCCTGAATAGCTATAAATTGGCACCAAAAGAGCATTTCATTAGATTTGATTGCCAACATTGGCTGTCAGAGTGATATAAAGAAGCAGTCGTTTAGTCCAGATATGGCTTTCAACGCTTTGAATGATCATGCGCAGTTAAACATTTTTCGTGAGAATGTAATGAAGTTTTGTTTCCGATAAATATAAGATTGATATTGGAAATTTATGCCAACAGTTATGTAAGTGTTCACAAAAACAAACATCGTCAACTGTGATGGTAGATCTTCCCTTCAATATATAATATGACATATTATTATCGTTTTTGAATCTGGAAAATATCATTGTGGGGCCACTGATAACTGTGAGCGAAATATACTTTATAAATTGAATTATTTCATTATCAATTACGCAGTTGTCATATTCAATTTTGATACCTATCAATGAATTATATACATCCAATTGAAATTAAAGTTTTTCATAGTATTTTTAGTTGGATTGATTGATAATATTATATGTGATGGATTAAATTGATTTATCTTTCCCAGATTTTCTGAAATTTGTATCCCAGTTTGAAAACAAATAATGTTCTGAACCACACTATTTGCATATTCTATATATAAAAATAGTATGGTATACCTATCAATATATAAATATAAAAACTATGGCAACATTGCTCATTATCGTGAGCAAACGGTTCAGCCATGTCTTTATTGTATTTAATAAGCATTTTTCTATGCCAATACGAAGCTTTATGGAATTAGAAACTAGTTAGCTGTTTGTATTGCTTTGTGAAAGTTTTCAGAATTATAAAGTTGAAGAAAAAGAAGATTATTGTTAGGTTATGATTTGAGTGATATATATTGTTTTGTAGGTCATATTTTATAATTATTTCGTAATAAAAAATGAACACCTTCAAAGTTATTGAGACATTAGAAAGTGGAGAGAAAATTTTGTGTGTTGCTCCTGAGGAATGGGATGGCAACAACAGCAACAACAAATTTCCCACCAGGACGTAGTGGTATTAGCCTATTAAAAAAAAGTCCCACGACAAGGCCAATGGAGAGACGTGGTCCAAGAACCAGGAAGGTGATCTTCTGTGTCTATAGTTATTTCGTTGTAACTTTTGGCTGCGTTACTACTTTTATGTACACGCCTGTAGTACGCACTTATTTGTCCAAATTTCCGTAGTTTTGTAATTTTCCATCAATTTTTATTCAAATCTTTCTCTCCATGTTCTATAATGATTTCTGGAAAATCATGAAACCTTCCAACTAAATTGAGATTCACAATCACATTAAGGTTAGCAATACTGTGAGTTTTTTCTGGAATTAGTTTCCATTCAAAGTCCAAATTAATTGCAATACAAAACTTAATAATATTGCTTATAAATAGCACTAATTGGAGCGATTAAAGGCATTTCATGACCACACTAAATTCCAATTTGGCTATTCATTTTTTTGGCATTTTTTAAAGTCTTCATCTCTATTTTTTGGCTACTTTTCATGACTTGCTAGCAATCATCGCTACTTGGTTGCAATATTTAGTCTTAAATAAGATAAGACGTCTTTTAAGGAAGGCTGAAATTATTCTATAAAATAATGCTTAGAATATGCTAAACTTTATCATTTTTTCTGAATTATAAGCTTCGATCTAGCATTATTTGCTTGTTAAATGAAATGTGTTAATTGGGTATTGTCTTTAAACATCTATTAATAACACACTTCACTGAAATGATAATTATTTGGTGGTAAGATCATAAATCAGAGAGCATATATGGTATCCAGACGCTGCGATCCATAAACAGTTTTTTATGTTTGGAGAACTTCACTTTTACCCTCCAGATTATAACCAAATGGAGAGGATAGGATGCTCAATTTATTTGGTGTAGTGTTTTGTGTCAATCACATTGAACCATTGGGAATTCAGTTCACAGATTCATATACTATTTTTTTAACGATCATAACCTTGTTGTAGAACGCCTGGTTAAATCGGTTACCAATTCTTCCAATGATAAAGCAGAATACGATAAAAACTGTGATTCCCTCCTGGGAGTATAATAAATTTTTCCAATGGATTTTTGAGTTTCTTTTTATTTGGTTCCCACAAATCCAATCGATTGGGAATAATTCTTATAGAAAAGCTCCATCTACGTCTCTGTCGTCGGAGGTATTCAACTGAAGTTGCGGTTTTCCATATATCATTATTTCCCATCTCCCCTTTCTTTGCACCCAGAAAGAAGAATTCTCGTGGCAACATATCGTGATTTATGTTGTTAATGCGGTCGTGTTTCTCTCCTTAATCATATTTTAATATCAAACTGATTAAGTTGGAGCCTTGAAATTCATTAGGGAAATAATTTGATGTAAATTTTTAATTTTCTCCCAAATGATATGAAATATGAAATTTGATTGATAAAATCCAGTTTAATGTTTCTTTTGGAGAGAAATTAAATTTATATGATAAGTCGTCGTCGCCCGGGAAATAGTTAAATCTTCAATAAACATGATTGTGACATCATACTCGTGAAACGCACGTGTGATGTACCGGGTGATCAGTTAAGGGTAGCGAGCGGCCATATCTCATTAGATATTGGTCGTATAGATTCAAAAAAAAAATTCAACATAAAAGTCGCCAAGAGAAATTGTTGGAAATTATTTTCGAGTTTGTCAAACATCCGCTAGAGGACGTAACAACCAACACTGAGTAGAAAAATGGGATTTTCATAGAATTTTGCCTGATGAAAGTATATCGATGATATTATTTTCATATTTACTGACTATCCACCTACACTTTTTGACTGAAATGTTCTGTTCAATCTATCAAAATAAAGCGGTGGGGAAGTTTAATTGTTTTTTCAAACAAACCACGATTTCACCCGTTTCGCTTGACCGATTTTAACAAATTTGGCTCATATGAAAGAACATAATTGACACTACAAAACGCTATCTCGGTTTTGACTTTTTGACTTTCGTCTTCGCCGCTAGATGGCGTTAACTGCGATGGTAGCAAATTCTTGAGCTTTTTTCAGAAAAAATAAATGTAATGGTATATTCATTTTCACATATTTTCAAAGAGGATACATTTCTCTAAAATTCAATGGAAAAAATTAATCATCTACCTTTTTTTGAACCGTTGATATTGAACTAAATATAACTTTATTATATTAAAAAATGGCACGCCACTGATTTTTATCATAATAAAAATCATTCTCGTGATCACTTATTAGTTGCCAACAAAAAAAACTCAAAAATTTGCTACCATTCCAGTTAACGCTATCTAGCGGTGAGGACGAAAGTCAAAAAGTCAAAACCAAATTGGCGTTTTCTAGTGTAAATTATGCTCTTTCATATGAGCCCAAATTTTTTAAAATCGGTCAAGCGAAACGGGAGAAGTCTTGGTTTGTTTGAAAAAACAATCAAACTTCCTTCACCGCTTTATTTTGATGGATAGATAGATAGATGGATAGTCAGTAAATATGAAAATAATATCATCGATATACTTTCATCAGGCAAAATTCTATGAAAATCCCATTTTTCCTCTCAGTGTTGGTTGTTACGCCCTCTAGCGGATGTTTGACAAACTCGAAAATAATTTCCAGCAATTTCTCTTGGCGACTTTTATCATGAATTTTTTTTCCTGAATCTATACGACCAATATCTTATGAGATATGGCCGCTCGCTACCCTTAACTGATCACCCTGTACAATGTTGATTTTTCAACCAAACAATAACACAATACTGTTTTCCACCAGTTGTCCACCTTCATTCATCCATTCAAACGTTTGGGTTGGGCTTAACAGCCCACGCACTTGAACTGAATCTTTGTACCATTCTTTTCTACCTAATTCCATTCCAGAAACTTTGTGTCTTCTATATAGGCCATCAGTTTATCTGGTGGAATCTTGTATTTTTTCCTCTCCAAAGTGCTTACGTAATATGAGTCCTTGTAAGCTCCCACAGAAGCAGAGCATGTGAGTAGATGTTCCATTGTAGAGTTCACATTTTCTGCACGTAGGGTTAACTATCTTTGCACATCCCGTGCAAACGCTTCCTCAGGGTACAGTGTTCAGTCACCAGGTCGGTAACTGTCTTCAAATTTCTCTCACCCAGTTTCTGCAGCCTGGACAAAAGTTCCTTGTCTAACTTATTCAGTACACCCCTAGTATGGAGGTGTTCTTGTGTCAGCCTCCATTTGAGTTAGTGTTCCTTAACTAACCAGTTCACGACTTGTGATGTCTTCCAGTCAAAACAATGTTTCAATAATATAAATAATAAATTCCCTTGAAGCTAATTCCAATAGATCATGAATCGTTTTATAAATAAGAAATAGGAAGGTTGCACGTACGAAGTCAAGTTCAGAGGGTGAAATAAACATAAACAGTATTATTTATATTTACTAACGATGAACTTGACTCGTCGTATAAATATGTTAACGATAGTGTTTTAGGATACAATCCATTCTAATTCCATTCTATTTCATTTCAATTATTCTATTCATTCTAAATATTATTACAATTACTATGGATGTTCAATTACTATTAATATTAGTGTTAGTAATAAGTAGTTTCATGGTTACTAGTAAAGTAAAGTAATAAACAGTGCTACAGGTAATTGTTTTATTTCTGTAAGATAACACACCGAGTGACCAGCAACACCACCTATTCAGTGGCACTTCCACACCTATAATTTACCAAGTATCCATAGTAGGATACATTCATTACAGACTTACCCTCTTATGTAATCCTTTGTGATTTCACAAATCGGTACCGGACCTGTGAAGGATCCTTCCTTCCCTCAAATACATTCAACTATGCAGTTAGCTCCAATTTTCTGTAATTATCTCTGAAGAATTCATATGTTTAATTTAATTGTTCCCTACTTGATGATTTGTGTATACTCAATATCATTGTAGTCTTCCTGATAATCTTTCAATTGCGATGAGTGGGTTTTGGTTGAAACAAAAGTGGGGAAATAGTTTTTATGAAAATAGAGTATATTGCATCAATTCAAAACGAAATATCCGGTGAATGATAATTACAGTTGATGGTTTCGAGTTAAAATTATCACCAATTTATTCACGACGAAATGCGAAACCATATACGATACAAAACGTTGTAATATTATGTGAGAATACTGAATTTATAAATGATTTAGGCTCACGATGAATAAATTATCCAGAGTAAATGGAGTAAATCGAATAAATAGATTTGGATAGTCGATTATTTTTAAGAATATTAATGAACTAAGGAATATCACATTAATTCGGATGTAAATAAATACGGTTCAACCGATGTTCATGTGTACTGGCAACAAATAAATATCAATTCAATACGCAACAGTATTTTCAAACACAATTAATGGATTTGATCATAAATTATTCAGAATATCGCCTATTTATCTACATTTCTATATAGTCGGTTATCAATATTGTTGGTAATTGTCCTTAACTTTGTATATAGCCTTCTAAATTGTTGATTTACATAAAAAATAAACAAATTTGATATTTATTTCGACACACAGAATGTTCCATCAAATACAAAACATCGCAGTCTTACTGTGGTTTCCAGGATACAATGGAATAAGAGGAAATGGAATAGCGGATAAACTAGCAGAAATAGCTAAGACATTTTTTTTGTGTGCCGGAACCATTTAAAAGGTGGGTTATTAAATACTACAAGAATAATCCGCTATTCTGGCAACAAAATTCGCTTGCATCCAGCTCCAGCATCTACACATAAAGTTGGTTCTTGCGGTAACCCTCCGTATGGGTGGTAACGTATTGCCGGATAGGTGTGTTCATTCAGAGACAGGATTCCAATGTAAAATAAAAGTTTATTCTTAAATATACTATATACAGTCACTATTTACAAAAAGGTATGTGGGTTAAGCGGCTGATTTGAAATGACGGCTTCTATTCCTGGAATTCCGTCGTAGGCGACGTCTTCTGTTTGTGAAACTACGACCAGCAGAGTGTCTATCAGTTTGTACAGTAAACGCAATGGAATATTCCTAGAGAGTTTCAAAGGATTACGAAAGTCAGTACCTTTCGTAAGGATAGAATATCCATCTTAGGGACAGGAACTTTGGAGTAGTACGAAAATCAGTACCTTTCGTACATAAACGGTTCAGGATTTGCACCGAAGAATAACTTCAGCGCGGACAGGTTAATTCAGACAGGTCAATACCCTGCTGAACGATAAGAGGGATTGTCGACAAGTCAGTACTTGGCAACCGGAGAAAGGAAGCCCACCAAGTCAATACCTCGCTAGACTGCCTGCTACGATTCTCGGTCGTCCTTTTATATCTACACTGGCTTGGTGAAAACAGCTTTGTATCGAACCATAGTCGTCTCCAGAACGATACATCAGGGGGCTATCGTTACACCGTTTGTTCAATTACAACATAATATAACAAACAGAGATAGCCATATGATGAATGTAGGTGATAGGTTTAACGTGAATTGGTACAATGACAGACCAAAGACTTTGTTTACATTTTCATATCATATTTTTATCCATTTTTTTGCCCCTTGTATATAAGTTTATTCCAAAAACAAATGTTTAACTTATATCCGAATTATTGTGGTAAGGGGATATTATTTATCTCCTTCTCATTCATTAACTTCGCAACAAAAAAAACTAACCTCAAATTGACATTTTATTATGACTCTCGATAGAACTCCATAACCCCATAAAACTATTTCGAACTAAAGGATTGGGTAGCACATTGCTAAATATTAACGAATATCTATTACACAAGCTTCGATACTATGATAAATGACGACCACCGTCATTTTAGCCACATCCTAATCAAACCATCAATCTACGACCTACGTGTTACTTTATGTATTGATGTATTGCGTTTGTATATAAATGATGACGCATGGGAAAAGATCCACCGAACCAACTGTATAATTGTCCCAGAAGTTCAATTAAGTATACGTACGAATTTATTCAAAATACTAACACAAAACACACGAGGGTGAATTGATTTTCATTAAATACTATTGATCGTTTTTTGCAGCATGAAGCTGTTACTTACGCCTCCCAATTACTATCTAAAACCATGGTATCACATTTGGTGGTTTAATGATTCCAGAAACGATCTCATAAAATCTCCTTAACCCATTTGAAATATAAAGTATCCATCGATGTGTATTATTAGAGAATTTTATGACTATCATAAACCTTCACCAACACTTAATCGAAGCTTTCCGTCGATTCTCGATATCAATTAATTAACCTTAGACCGACGCAGTTATATTAAAAAAAGATTAACGATATACCAAACAACATGAATCATTATTTTTAATATGAGAAAAACTGTTGGAACGATCGAGGGCTTATTTTATTTGTTGGAATGGTTTCGAAGCTAATGATTTTTGAGTAGCGCGAAATCTAATTTTTGATATTGTTGAATGTCAATCAACCACAGTGATGGGATGAAGAAAAAGCTGAATCAAATAAAGTGGAATCTGGGAAAAATAAATAGGAAAATATATGGGGACTGATTTTTTTTGTAAATACTAAATAACATTAGATTTTTTGTTTATGACAGGATTTTGAAAATTTCAATCTTCAAAAATGCAAATTTTGAAACCAAAAAAACTTATAACTAGCGCCAGCAGGTGATTTTTGCTATCGTACTGTGTGCCAGGAATTGCCACAAAAAAACTAACCAGAAAAGGAACTTCTGACAAAAACATTACAATCTGCACTGACAGTAGACAAGCCCTATTAGCCTTGAACAGACAACGTGTTATATCGGTGATAGTACTAGTATGCCACCAATATTTAGCTAACGCCTCGGCTGATGACAATATTATCCTGAGTTGGGTCAAAGGGCACGACAGGAGTGAAGGTAATCGCATTGCCGATTCTTCAGCCAGGGAAGCAGCTGAACCTTGAGAGATGAGATATCATCAAAGGATGAAATCTTGCCAGGATCACGCTCGGCGATCCTGGAAAACTGGCGTCAAAAAAATATTTGGTGATGACTAGGAAAAACCTACGTTTAACAGAAAGATTTATGACTAGCCACTGTCAACTGAGGAAACACCTCCATACTATGGGGCTAGTAGACACACCTCTATGCAGGATGTATGATCAGGAAGATGAAACTGTCAGGAATGTCTCATGCGAGTGTCCGGAGTTATAGTCAATAAGAGAGTGTGTGAATCGGTGAGTCTTGGCCTACACCTGCCAATATTAAGGAGATGTCTCCCAGTGACCTGTCCACCTTCTTGGGAAGGACTGACTGACCACTGTCAACTGAGGAAACACCTCCATACTATGGGGCTAGTAAGCACAACTCTATGCAGGATGTGTGAATAGGTAGATAGACCTGTCAGGCATGTTTTATGCGAGTGTCCCGAGTTATCGTCAATAAAAGAGTGTGTGCCCGGTGAGTCAATTGGCCTACACCTGCCGATATAAAGGAGATGTCTCCGAGCGATCTTTCCACATTCCTGGGAAGAACAGGATGAACGATGACCTAGGAGGACAACTCCTCGGGTGGATGTACAATGGGTCTTATGTGGCCTAAGTGCCGTGAGCCTACACTCACCCTCCTTATTTTACAGGTACAGATACGGATACAGATACAGATGGGCCAAAAATAAATAAAAAAAAAACACTTTATATAGGTGAAACATAATATATTGAACACCAAATCTTGCGAAGAATACATGTAATTCAACTGGAAAACCATAATCTCACATCACCCACTTCTTCGAACCTCATTATAATTTATAATGTTGACTAACTATTTTACACTTCCTAATTTATGCCTGTACAAAAGTAGCAGCGGCGTGTGAACGATCCTGCACGCAACTGGAAGGAAGAATGAGCCTGCTTGTATAAGATAGAGTTATTCTTAACGAGAAATAAGAACCATGGTTAGACAAAAGCCGCAACTAACGTGTGCACAATTAGGGAAAAGCTTGCTCGGGGTGGAAACTGTATAAATGACGACTGGTATTTATGATATTCAGAATGGGGAAGTTCTAACTTCATAGTCAATTCAATATGGAATGAATATTTGGGGGTAAATTTTTTTTCAAGTTTAAATTTAGCTAGAGTGAACAAAGATATCGATATCTTCCATTTTTTTACAGAAAAACACCAACAGTGTTTTCCCCAATTGTTTTTCAATTCGCTAAAATTACTGATTTTCGGGAAACATAAAATTTTGGGAGACACCGCAAAGCACATTCAGCTTCACATAAATATTTGGAAAATGTGTTTCTACCAAGTAGAAGGCTGTCAATTTATTCAACAAGCTGGCAGTTGAATGAGAAAATTTTCTTTATTTATGTTATACCTGAAGTTGTGGGAAATGTGAATGTGCGTTTGATATATGGAAAAGCATCTGGCAAGTTTCTTAACTCCCTTACAATATTTCAGCTTATAGAGAAATGTTTATAAAATGATTCATTGGTAAGCCATTTAGTGTTTTTTGGTGCATTCCAAATTTGGAGACGCTAATAATAAGTATAATAGAATTTTGTATCAATGTATGGATGAGATCAAACAGGATCAAAATAAACAACGTTATATCAATTTCCATTGTGGTAACACAATAAACAAAGCAGCTGAAAACATTGTACCTACATAAGACAGATTATGATGGTCGCCTCACTTTCCCCTAATGTGAATCTTTCTTCTAAATAATTTAAATAATGAATATCCTTGGATTTTTACATTAAAAAAACAGCACGCAACACGGTCATGGCCAACTATTCTAGCACGCGACGTAAACAAAACCAGAAAACAAAGCATCATGGAAAATGGGAATTCCTTCGTCAAAATCAAGACGTTATAGCTAGAATACCTGGATCGATTTTCATAAGTTCCTTGTAGTCAAACTTGGAACAAAAAGTATATAAATATGGCTCAAGGACATTCATGAATTACTGAAAAATTTATGCTCTCACTTATTGATTCAATGAATAAAGTTAGTTGGATCTTGGCGCTTCGGTTTAGCACGACTACCCAAAGTTGTCCTAGCAAGAGACGTTGAGAGGAAATCGAGCTTTCAACAAACTTGGACAAGCAAAAAATGAAATTGAAAGTATATATGCAGTTCACTCCTAGTGGAAAGTGTATGCAGTAAAATTACAGTCACTCGCATCAAGTTTGAGCTCTCCTTGAGCTCATTTTCTTGAATGGGGAAGTTAATGTCTGAGTAATCAAGCAGAATGGAGACAAAATATCTAATCTTTCGAAAAGCTCCACTCCCAAGTCAAGAATACGTCTTCTGGTGTATCGGCTGAGGAATAACTCAATAATATTTGATCATTTCATTAACTTCAATTCGATGGTGAACTATGGTGAGTATTAATGATTTCCAGTTTCCAGTTACAGAATATAATTACGTCCAATGAACATCTGGCAGCTTTCTCACTTATAAATCAACGAATTTTTTTATATTAGTTGGGCTGATACGCTTTTCAAGGTGCAGTCTATGATGCAAATTGTTCTCAAGAAAAATGTGAATATTTCCATGATAAATACCTGTCTTTGCTTCCCATTGCCAGGCGAATTTGGCATCCCTCGTATATCTTATTCCACCAAAAACAGAGAACCCTTAAGAACGTTGATATTCAACTGAATGACTTCTTTTTTGTTCTGAATAAAACTGGCTAGAAAAGTGAATCAGTTTCTCAAAACTCAATTCACAGCTACCCCAATTTCATGAGAAGATTTCCAGACAACCAGCACTATCAAGGTAAACTGCAGGCCATATCCTCCTCCAGCGCAAGTAAAAATGCTAGAAGTTAAATAAGCAATTTGCATAAAGTATTAACAAGCACCATACCATGGAAACATACATTTCATGAATACAAATTATTTTCAAGGAAAAGGGATAGGGACAATTTTAAACGGACTTAATTTTTCGTTATAATTGTTAAATGGAAGTAACTTTGGCTTTGACAGTTAAGCTGTGTGAAACGTGGGATATTTACAATAAATTACTCCGAGCCACGTTTAAAATATACTTTCCTCTAATTAGTTATTTACTGACGGTGACCAGAAGCGGTAGAATCGGATTGGATTAGACTAGTTCTCTACATTTTGAGATTGACCCAAAGTTTGACATACCCTATAAATGATGACCAGTGTTTTTGGAGAATATATTAGGCAGTGCCGGGGGAAAAGTGTTTGCAAGAAGGTGAGAAGAAGTTAACATTGAAGTTAAATGATATTCGCCCTAAAAAGTAGTCACCTGTTTCCAATTATTGTTTTTATTAGGAAGGCTTTGGTATTGATATTATTGTTCAAAGACAAGAACTTCTTTTACCAATGAACCGTTTCTTGTTATCATAAGGGCTCCGACGATTCCCCACTGCGTTAAGGTAATTAAAAGGGCAGTACCAGTGTTACTGCCTGAAAAATGTACGGTTCCGTGTACAAGGCATTGAGCAGCCACTGGTGTAAAATAGCATGAAATATTCAGTCTCAAGTCTTATTGGCCACAAAAGATCTGGAAAGGTCGATTATTCACCTCATCAAAACCCTAGGACTACGGAAAAGCAAATAAAATGAAGGAGAGGTTATGCCAATAATCGGATTGGAATTCTTATGCAAGATCGAAAAATCAACAATAAACATGTAAGTATACAGGAGATTGGGTGGTCGGTAATGTAAACAGGACTGACACATTAGTGGACAGAGACAGATCTAATTAGCAAATATGAGAAAACTGTCAAAGCTTCAGTGAGTATGCTGCAAATTTGTTGTGATTAAGTGTAAAGCCCGTTTCTAATTAACAATGATCCATTACACACGTTTCAGTCAATTTCTCAGGACTTTAAATATTTGATAAATACATATAAGTACATTTCGTATCAATTTCCAAATCATGGAAATGTTTGACCAATATTGATTGATTTAATATATTTTTAAAACCGGTCCTATTTTCTATTAATTAATTGGAGGCTTAGCGCTAAAATATAGGATTATATTCACTTTCATGTTGTTTATTTCCGCAGTTCCAAAGAGATTGTTATCACTGGTTATGCAACACAAGCTCTAGTATCTATCCGAATTACATTCATTTATTTCCACATCATAAAAAGTGGAAAGTTCGAATTAAATCAAGCAATATTGTATGTAAAAAGGTAGTGGTAATATGATAAAGTCTCACTGATCGAGCTTTATATAAAGTTTGTTCGTACAAAGGGTTGGAACCTGGACGACTTATGCGCAGTGAATAAAAACCGTTCGCAAAAATACTCTGCGCATGAGCTGTCCAATTTCCGACCCATAGAAAGTCAAAAGTGCGCAGCATAAAAATAAACAAATATAAGTGCTTCTGCTAATGAAAGCATTTTAAATTAGAGACTTCTCCTTTTTATGATATTTCTCACCAAACAAAGAAAACAATGAAACTGCTCCACTGATACACGTGAAAAATTATCGAAAGAATCTGCATATTTCACTGGAAGTTTTCCAGTGTGCATGTTAAGTTTTCCCAAATCTTTTCCGCTCCTTGTCCCTTGTCTCTTTCTCACAACTTTCATTATTACCAAATTCATAACAGCTAAAGATGTTCACAATGAAAATTCAACTTAGATTTATATTTAGAGGAGTAGAGTTAGAGGGATAAAAATATCTACCTACATTTAAAAGTTAAGGAGGCTCCCGCCAACTGTGGTGCGCATGATCACATCCTGAATAATTTATCGAAACTTTGAGTGTTGCATACATTTGATTTTATAGTTTCAATGTTTATTGTGCTAAATTTAAAATCTTGAAAAAACTACTAAAACTTGTAAATGCATCATTGATAGTTACATCCGAGCTTTTGGAGCCGTTGGCGATAGCTAGCACTCAACATTGTTCACCCTACGACTCCAGCAACACTAACGTCTCACACTACCTTACGCGCATTTCAATAACCAGGTTATCTTCTCCAGAGACTGAATTTATTGTTGAGTCTGGAAAGTTTATTGATTTATTTCCCTTCATTTCGAATGTGTGTTGATAAATTGGGAAACCAGGTATACTCATCCATTTAATCACAATATGCTCAAGAATTTCCTCACAGATGATATGATATATACAACAAAGGAATACAAAAACCTCGTCAATTTCCAAACTGGTTTCCTGGGGGCGCGAGAAAACGTTTTTCCTCTAGTTCATCGTCACTAAACACAGTGAGACCAATTCAATGCGGATATAATACAACATGAATATTTTTCGGAGTGCGCCGCCATTGTGTTGCTTCCACCTGACCGGTGCGCAAATTATGGAAGTGGATTTGGTGCGGAACAGAAGGAAAGCTGTGAATTTACGATCTGCTAGGCTTACAACTACGAATTTACCCATCGAAGGAAGGGATTCTCTTACTCCCACACCCGCACTCAGCTCCTAATCTTGATTATTACCCAGAGATAGCTGTATTTTTCCTTTGTAACACAGAACCGGCTTTTCTTACTTTCCATTAAGACTCAGTTGTACTTTATATTTATAAGGAAGTGAAAATTGCCATTAGAAAAAATTCTGCCTAACTATAGCGGAGATGTCGGAGGAGAGAGAAAGAACTGATATGACATGGGAGATGATGCACTCCCAAGTAACACAATTAGCATCCAAGTAGATTCAAAATCGACTTTTGTGTCACTATTGAAGCTAATAGGCAATTAAAACCGCCCACTAAAGCTTCTACATGTAGCATTCATTACGTAATCGCTGCCTAAAAGGAGCGCGCGGTTTGGCCTTAAAGCAGATTTTATAGCTTATTAGCAATTCAACCTGTAGGCCTGAATAGCCATAAATTGGCACCAAAAGAGCATTTCATTAGATTTGATTGCCAACATTGGCTGTCAGAGTGATATAAAGAAGCAGTCGTTCAGTCCAGATATGGCTTTCAACGCTTTGAATGATCATGCGCAGTTAAACATTTCTCGTGAGAATGTAATGAAGTTTTGTTTTTGATGAATATTAAATTGATATTGGAAATTTATGCCAACAGTTATGTGGGTGTTCACAAAAACAAACATCGTCAACTGTGATGGCAGATCTTTCCTTCAATAGGTATATATTATGACAATTATTATTGTTTTTGGAACTGGAAAATATCATTGTCAACCATTAGAAATCTCTGCAAACCTTACTTTTCTGTAAAATGTGAATGAAATACTTCCTCCGTCACTGATAACTGTGAGCAAAACATACTTTATGAATTAAATTATTTTATTATGAATTATGGTGTTGTCATATTCAATTTTAATACCTATCAATGAATTATATACATCCAATTGGAATTAAAGTTTTTCTATAGCATTTTTAGTTGGATTGATTGATAATATTATATGTGATGGATTAAATTGATTTATCTTCCCCAGATTTTCTGAAATTTGTATCCCAGTTTGAAAACAAATAATGTTCTGAACCAGATTATTTGCATATTCTATATATAAAAATAGTTCATATACCTATCAATATAAAAATATAGAAACTATGGCAACATTGCTCATTATCATGAGCAAACGGTTCGGCCATGTCTTTATTGTATTTAATAAGCACTTTTCTATGCCAATACGAAGTTTTATGAAATTAAAAACTAGATAGCTGTTTGTATTGCTTTGTGAAACCTTCCAGAATTATAAAGTTAAAGGAAAAGAACATTATTGTGAGGTTATGTTTTGAGTAATAGATTGTTCAATAGGTCATATTTTATAATTATTTCGTAATAAAAAATGAACATCTTCAAAGTTATTGAGACCTTAGAAAGTGGAGAGAAAATTTTGTGTGTTGCTCCTGAGGAATGGGATGGGAACAACAGCAACAACAAATTTTCCACCAGCACGTAGTGGTATTAGCCTATTAAGAAAGAGTCCCACGACAAGGCCAATAGAGAGACGTGGTCCAAGAACCATAGTTATTTTGTTGTAACTTTTAGCTGCGTTACCACTTTTATGTACACGCCTGTAGTACGCACCCATTTGTCCAAATTTCCGTAGTTTTTTAATTTTCCATTAGTTTTTATTCCAATCTTTTTCTCCATGTTCTCTAATGATTTCTGGAAAATCATGAAACCTTTCAACTGAATTGAGATTCACAATCACATTAAGGTTAGCAATACTGTGAGTTTTTTTTGGAATTAATTTTCATTTAAAGTCCAAATTAATTCCAATACAAAACTTTATAGTATTGCTTATAAATGGCACTAATTGAAGCACTTAAAGGCATTATATGACCACACTAAATTCCAATTTGACTATTCATTTTTTTGGCGTTTTTTAAAGTCATTTATCTCTATTTTCTGGCTACTTTTCATGACTACTAGCAATCATTGCTACTTGGTTGCAATATTTAGTCTTAAACAAGATAAGACGCCTTTTAAGGAAGGCTGCAATTATTCTATAAAATAATGCTTAGAATATGCTAAACTTTATCATTTTTTCTGAATTATATGCTTCGATCTAGCATTATTTGCTTGGTAAATGAAATGTGTTACTTGGGCTCTTATTAGCCACCTAATCCAACTACAAAAGCTTAAATAACTACTCTCTAATCTCCTCTATTTTGTCCAACAGTATTCATCTTCATAGTCAAATTATTGGCTTTTCGCCTTTGTTTTTCGTTTTTTAATGACAACCGTGTTTAATTGAAGACATGCTGAACAACTCTCTGCTCTCACAATTTTAAAAGGAAGCCGAGTACTCTAGGAGACTGATATAATTCCAATTAACGTCACTAACGTCAGTCATTAAGTTTGTATTAAAATTATTCACTTACGAAAGTCAAGTTTCAGCTTATCTATTTAATGTGATGCATTTCAAGCAAAATTTCCCGCATACATAACACATTTATACATTCTAAAATAGAGTACGTTAGGTTGATTTTAAGCGACACTTTGATATTTTCATGCACGAGTAGCTCACGTTGCGTTCGAAAATTGCAACTTAAACTTATGAAATCATTCGTTTTCATAGAAATATTGATTTGTCGCAAAGTGGGTCTCTTTTCATGTAATAGTGGATTCATAACCTTAATCGTTTGATTAAGAGTGCTAGAGTTAGTTATGTGAAGTCTTAGCTTGAGATCCTTCATCTCAAATTCAGAAAGGTTTCAACCCAACAGAAAAGAATATTATAATTCATGTCAGAAAAACAATAATAATAATAATAATAGTGTGACCTGACATAAACCAAGGATAATCATTCTATGTAACATCTCAATTTTATAATTGAACTGTTCCCACTTTTGCTCTGAAAACGACTCTGTTTCATAAGATAAGCTCGCCCTATATCATCATGCCTTGAATTCGCTGGATTCTAATCTACCCAACGACAAACAAAAGTTTATCATTGTTCGGAGGGTCTAAATTTTTTCTTAAAACCTTCCGTTACCTTGTGGAAATAAATTCAGGAAAGCATAAAACATATTTAATACTTTTTCAACAAAGAATTTCACGGTCGAGTCAGCCTCAATACAATCTTTATAACATGGTGTATATTTTAAAATGAATGAAAAATTAATTTTTTCATTTCACCCTAGAAGCTTGTCCAAAATAAATTATGAAAAACACGTGTTGGTAGCCCTTGACTTCTTTTTCGTTTGACTGACAAAAAATGCTGATCACATAAACATTTCCGACATTACAGTAATTTTACTGTCACTAAGATAACTAAAAAACTTCCTATCCTTCAGCCCTATTAATATGACCTCCTAGTTTATTGGGAATTTCGAATAAAAAAGGGCTTAACAACTACAATTAGACTGATATATGTACATACCAATGATTGATTCATTGCTAGGCAATAAATCGAAAAGCATGCAATGTGAAATTTTAAATGAAAATCACAAGCAATATTCATTCCGCATGCGGATTTACGTTGAAGATAATGTGACAGGATATTGACTAGATGTCTATATAATGTGGATTCCACTGTCAATCTGAGCGAAAATATATTCTGCTGGTGCTATAGATTGGGCAGAAGTGACGTCTCAATGGTTTATTTTATGTAACATCAAACATAGTGAGTTTTAAGTCTGGAATCACTTAAATAAATTTTGGTTCGCGGGAGATTTTGGGATACGTCAGATCTTAAGCCCGGTTCGCAATTTCACCTCTGAAACTCGATAAAATTGAATGCAATTCAGCTGTTCCCATTTTTTATCTATGGTTGTTCCTACTGCAACTGATCAATGCAATCAAAAAAGAACTGGTTCTAATCGCGATACACTTACTCACGATATGCTGATTTTTACTCCAAATTGCGTCCGAGCCGCGCAGTTAGGTCACGCGGGAACCAGAAATTCACACCCACCTCTCACCAGTCTTTCGATTCATAGGGTTTTCATGCAATACAAGGTGTTGTAAGCTTTAATTTCAATTTTACTTGAGTTGATTCGTTCATTTGGAATTTCATTACCCACTAATTTACTATTATAAGTGTTATTTAATACTGTTTTATAATATAAGGCTATTTTTGTTTTGTAACGATTAAGGGAAATTAATAGGAAAATCAGTTTTCAAAACTGCCTGAAAAAACTGGACAAGAATATGTCAAAATCAACAAATTTCAATAACTCCTATACTATAAATAATTAATTAAATGCCAATTTTCAGTTTCATAATGATACTCATTATAAGACTGGTTTTCATTATGAAACTTGAAAATTCAGCAATAGAAATTTAGAATTTTAAATATCCAAGTAGGCAGACCCAATATTTTCTGTACAATGTCGAGAAAAGACCAAAGTAAATGTCGAAAACCAGACCAAAACTTATTAGTTTTTGTTTACAATAATTTATTACTAATTTTGTATAACAGTAACACATATCTATATACGTTTTATATTAGTTCAATGTGGTCCCGTAGGGTGGTTCTCAGAAAAACTATACCTAGTATAAATCTCTCTTGTAAAACCGGCCCTAAATGAAATGTGAAACTTGATGATAGCTACTGAAGATGGTTTTTCTCGGAATACTCTTTTTGTGCTTTGAAATTTATGTTGTAGCTTTTGCTATCCAGCTTGCTTTTTTTATAATTAATGGACAAATTCAGAGTTTGAAAAATAATTATAACACTCTTTAAACTTTCTTCCTTGAATTTTCCATGTGAAGCTGGACATGTTACGCGAGCGGCGGAAATGAGAATAGTAAATTTAATAGAGTCTTAAATTTTCTTGGAGTGTATTTTCCATTTAATTTCCTTTCAAGGCTTCTATAACAATAAATCCAATTTCATACCAATCAGAAGTTTTCTAATAATTTTCTACTGTGTTGATAGTATAGGTAGGAAATCGATATTCCCAATTTGGATGCTTTATTTATTATTTTCACTTGATTTTGTAGTGAATCGATGTGACTACTATCCGTATTTTTTTGGTTTCATCTATAATTGAATGTAAAAATGTCTGTTGTCTGTGTTTTGTGTATCATAACCAAATAGCAGCCACTTTAGCTGCTAAAAATGGTATATTTACAGATGAAATTATAGTTTTGCTTTTCAAAAGCCATTCATTCAAGAGAATCAAAGAGAATTGGTCAGAACCATAATTATAGCTATTCACAAGGCCAAGCTTTTCCGCTTCTCTCCGACAGAGTGAACGACGCTAGAGAAAATAACTTTTTGCGGCTTTAACATTCCTGAAGACAATGTCAAGAAAATTTTTTTCCGAGATAAGCAAAAAAAAATATTTGTTGCTACTTGTACATTGCAATTGGTTTTCGTTTGATAATATTTTTCGATTTATGTCAATCCTGAATTCTTATTGGGAACTTGACAACTGAATTTTCAAATTCAAGCTCCAAGAAAAAAATAATTGTTGAATTAAAAAAAAAGCCAAATCTACTAAAAACAAGTATTGACGTGAACTTTAATTGTTTATCTCAGTATTATTAAAACTTTAGCAGCAGTTGGAAGAATCAAATTTTGTATGAACAGAATGAACTTTAGACATCAAAAGTCTTCATGGAAGAGAAGAGGAGATAGAGCGTTTGAAGGGAGTATGACTTTATTCAAGCTAGGTTATTATACACTTGTAATCCTTTCTCTCAATTTGAATTGTTTGAAAGGGCTGTTAGCAATATTAAGGACTTGAATAGACAGTGTAACAGCTAAGCCTAATTCCATATACGCCATATTTATTTATATTCTCATTATTTCACGCTCAAAAGCAATAAATGTATGTATATTAGGGTGACATTCACCGAGACTTGAAAATACTATTATACACCTTACTTCTACTTACTAATTGCTATACAAAAATTCGAACTTTGAACTTGGGGTTCACTCAGACTCGCACCTTGTTTAACGCTTGGATTTTAATAAGATTCTGTCCTCCTCCAAACTTCCAATTTGCTGGAAAATTTGAGCTCATTGACTCTTAACATCGGAGAAGCCTTCAGGCCATCATCTTTGGAGCTTACAGTGGCTTCACACAATTCGGTATTCTCCCCCATATTGTGATCACTTCTGACAGATGACTTTTTCGGTGCTCTCGGAAGAAATGGGGTACAACTGCAAGCGTATGGACCCAGTCAGGAAGGGTAGCAGTATTTTAATTAAATATGGGACTGATACACCGAACTCTCAACAAACCCATCCGCACGAAAAAAAAAGATTATGTTCGTGAAACTTTTCAGACATCCAATCCTGGTGTGCTTTTATTCACATATTATCAGGATTAGATTTTTCGTCTCAGTGGCATAATCCTTTCCAACTCTCATGATACTTAGAGCGACAGTAGTACATTTAGATAATGAATCAGATATGAATGTCTTCCAAATTAACATCAGCGACTACTTATATTATATACAAGCTTAATCTTACATTCCGACAGACAGATTTAACAAATTTGAAATTCAACTTTAATTAATTAAATGCTACTATGTATGTGTTTATTTTCCAAACTACAGGTATTTATGTTTCGAATTCAACAACCCTCCGTAATGTTCCAGGATAAAAAGGTTTTAACTGGCATTGATGAAAATCCATTCACGCTTCTCCTCCGTCTCGACACAGCATTAGGAGTAATTTTCGTCATATCATCGGTTT
The DNA here is from genome assembly GCA_910591675.1 of Galerucella calmariensis. Classification (NCBI taxonomy): domain Eukaryota; kingdom Metazoa; phylum Arthropoda; class Insecta; order Coleoptera; family Chrysomelidae; genus Galerucella; species Galerucella calmariensis. The sequence goes on along the minus strand of CAJUYG010000951.1, from coordinate 32,878 downwards.
CGCACAAGGGATTAGTTCTCTCAATAGCAGAGCAATCTATCTTTGTACTAACAGATTACAACCGGAAATAGATAGTATGCTGTGAAAGGCTGATCGTTGTCTCCCAATCCATATACACGCTCTAATACCAACCTGCTGCGATCCCGTCCGACTTAGGAGCCGACAGGATCATCCGTAGGAGAGTTACACAAAGGACTGCTGGTCAACGTGTTTGATCAATGTTATTATTCCACCCAAAACTCTTTCCTTTCAATATAATTAATTGTCTGAAAAGGATTCACTCAATTTTAATTGACAAATAGCAATTTTGTTGATATTTTATCCTGTCTAGTAAGAACTTGACGACTCAAATTATCATTTCAACCATAAGTTTGGTAATGGTTAGATCACCAACGAGTGAATGTTTATTTTGGAAATAAGTTTCAATATTAACGAATATATTACACTGTCAACGAATGAGAAACCCTGTCAGAGTGATGAAGATTAATCGTATTTGGTTTATAATGTGCCAAGATATGAATGATCTTTCCACATGCCTTTCTCGACCTTTTTATTTAATTTTTATATAATTATGTCAAGCTCTCTCGAGAGTAGAAGTATTTATAATGTGGAGAATAGAGCTTTAGAAGTATTTGGGATCCAAAAAAAATACTCGAGGTCGAGGCAATAAGTTACTTGAGAGTGGATGAGAAAATATAAGAAATAGGAACATGATTTGGTGCAACAACAAACAACTGCAGGTTGAAAATGATTGGTGACAAGATATAAAAAATACTATGGATTCAAATGAAGCATCAGAGCAGATGGAATAAATTGATAAGTGCCAATGAAAGACAATGATACTGACAGTTGGAAGTGAAGAGGAATTGAACAATAATTTCCATAGTTTTCTCAGTGTTCAAATGAAGACCAATCGATAGTCAAATTCAATACCAAAACGGTCGGATATCAGGTTGAACTCGTGGATGAGGAAAGTACTATAAAGTTACAAGCGTCAAGTGGGATCTTTTCACCAAGGCAACATTTGGTTCCGGCGAAAAAAGCCGATCAATCTTTAAAAGAAACGAGATTTCGAAAGCTTGGAAGGAAGCAAAATAAGAGAAGATCTATTCCCTTCAAGTTTCCGAGTTACCAATTTTGAGCCAAGTCGAGTGCTCTCTATAAACAGGACATAAAAACCATAACCAACACATCTCGATAAAATAAATCCAGCTTGAGTCTTCGATGAATACAAAGTATGACATATTTCCATTAGTACTTCAGGAAAATTTTCACAGCAGCTGCTTATTTTCTGTTGGGCAAAAAGTGAGCAGTTATTAGACCAAACATATTCCAAAACCATTTACAATGGCAAACAGTTTAGTTAATCAGCATTACATTAAGTGTGAACATTTGTCGAAGTGTATCTCTTGTTGCAGGTTTATAATTTCCCAAATTTTATTGACTTCTCTACGAGCACTATTCAATTGAGGCACTCCAGAGTCTCCCAAGTGGAAAAAGGTTGGGTATAACGTTGAGATTTCTTTTCCAAGTCTTTTTTGCAATAAGCGATGCAAATGTCTATTAATCTTTCGAAATAGCCGAAAAAAACAGCTCTTATGCAATAAATATTATTCATCAGCTTTTAAAAGGTTGAGTATCTCTTGTAGCTGGAATATGTATTGAAAAAAGGCCATTAATCCAACATCCCAACCCGTAGATCGTAGTTGACTATGTAACATATATGTTCCAGTGATAACATAAAATACACATCTAGAATATTCAAGGACATCCCAGCATAGATCTTCTAAGCCAGAAATGGGATATGAATTTCGGTCCATTGTATAAAATGTTAAAAGGACCCAAATCTAGAAATCCACTTCTCATAGTTAAGCCGCTGGTTTTCCCTTTGAAATTTCTTTTTGAAACGTGGTGTAAAATATCGGTCGGTGCTACTGAATGAAATTAAACTGAAAATATTCAATTTCCGTCTTACTTTTATGACGTTTCCGATGCCATTCCGGCGAAAAAAGAATATATAATCTCAGACTTTCTGAAAAAAAAAGTGTTGAAACGTGATTCCATTTAAATTGGTCTTTTCGGGTTTGGATATCGGCTAGTAAATTGATTTTTTATAATTCCATTTCGACGCTGATACGCTACTAGGAATTGCAATGGGTGGCAAAAACCCAACATCATTTTATAGAGTCATAGTTTTTTGCCGGATTTTTTCTTACGTTGTTAGATGCTTCTTAAATGTGACCAGATATTTTGGAAGTGGTTGAGTAAACCCATGGAGCCTGAAGTTAATGATGAAGACGATCAAATTATCAACTGATTTTTCAACTGCTTCATTTTACAGAGCTGGGTATTTTGTTTATAATAATTCATGGTATCCTTCAAAAACATGGATGGTGTCCGTATGAATTTCACTGAGATCAGAATTTTAAAGAAGCAGACCTACCTAGGAGGGTCAATTTTATTAAGTGGCTATTTATTGAAAGTCAATAAAATACAAATTTCTAAGATAATACCATCTGTAACAACGACAGCAATGTTTTGAAGGTTTTAGGAGAAATGGCAGATGTGCATTAAAGAATAATCCTACTTTGAGTAAAAGAAAATATGCTAATATAATAAGAAATGGGTCGCGACCTATATTACAAATCTTCACGTATAGATAATTTTTGGTATTAAATAGATAGTGACACATGCCATAATTATCATTGGGCAGGTTATTTACTCCATTATCCTTGTTGGTGTCGAAACCATTCCTTCTTGAAGTTTCCTTTTCACGAAAGTAAGGATGTTAGATATACCTATTTGTCCGTTTTGAATTTCCAGTCATAAATTCAAATATCCGTCCTAACTTTTAGGACAATTCCTCATATTAGAAAAATATTCAAATATTTCTGTGGCTTCCTTCTTACACTCCTTTCCGATATAAGCAAGTAACCCATGGGGAGGAATTAATGAGTGACTTCTTACTGGAAGTATAGCTTCGAGTTACATTTCGCTTGGCGAGCCAGTTGCAGCACATTGTTATTAGTTCGGTATTTTTCCTCTGGCTTGCGCAACTATTACACATAAGCCTAATATTTCGAATACCAGTGAAATCTGATAGTTTTAGAACATGGTCAAGACATGTAGCAATCCCATCTGAGCCTTTTTGTACCAGCTTCCAGTGTGACAGGAAAACTGTGATAGGATTTGATGTAATTCATCATGAGGAGTGGAGATTTAACTCTTCCAATATAGACTCCTTATATTCCCAATTTAGTATTAATAATTTTCAATTTGACATAATTTTCTACATAATTCAAAGCGTTGAATATTGTTGGAGATATTGTTCCACCAAAATATTGATATAAGTTATGTTGATTCTCAGATCAATGACATTTAAGATCGCGTGAAAAGAAATTCACATTTTCGATATTTTTTTTGGTTCTAATTAAGATTCCAAACCCGCAAAAACTGCTCGTGACATTGTGCAAACAACGATTTCTTGATAAAATCGTTTTTGCGGTCTTAGAACTTCAATTAAAAGCAAAAAAAGGAACTGTGGAAAATTCTCATTTCCAGCAACTTAACATTCCTTTTTAATGATTTGAAAATTAGCATGAATCATTTTACTAGAAGTGGGTAGTGATAATAATTACTATTAGATTAGAGAGATAGATATTTTTTGACAGAAGAGAATGATAAAAAATTGATTAAAAAGACTCATTGAATTTGACAAGAAACTCAACTGAAAAATGTGGAATATTCAGGGTGGTCCGTAAGTAATTGTACTCAGAAGTACAGTACAATATTGCGATTCAGGCCAACAAACCCTAATAGAGAGATACAGGGTGTTGAACAAGAAATTTCAATTTTCGTTTTTCACGATAACTTTAACGATTTTTGACGTATATGCACAAAAATTTGAGGTTGGAGGTTTTTTGATAGAAAAAATTATAATTTAGTACCTATTTCCATGAATTTTGTAGAGGGCGCCACATAGACCACGTGCCTAAACCTAAACCTAAACTTTTTTGCCTTCTACATTAGCACTTCTTTTGTGAAAAATAGTTGAAGCCACATCATTACAACAAATAAAAGGTATACCTGTTAGTATCTTAACGTATGCTGTATCAATTCCTGGCGGCTATAAAGTTTGAAATATCAAGTGATCATAAACCACTGCAGGCAATTTTTGGAGAGTACAATAGTTCACCTCAAATTGCAGCAGGTAGTGTACAAAGATGGTCTCTATTTTCAGCAAGTTTTGATTATTAATTTAAGTTTATTAGGGGGGTTGATAATGTAAAAGTATAATGCTTTATCACGATTGCCGTTATCAGTGAAGGAAGGAGAAGAAGAGGAGACACAATTGGACTATTTAAACTTTGTGGAAGCGAAAGCACCAATTTATTCTTGTCAAGGTAGAGACTAGGCGTGATCCGATTCTAGGTATAATGCTTAATTGCATACGTTGTGGTTTTCCAAAACATACGGACAATATTTTGCTTAAACCATTTTTTGAAGACAGGAGTAGCTGACAATAGATAGTGGAATTATTATTCTTCGGGGTTAAAGGGTAGTAATACCAACAGTTCTAAGGGAGCAGCTTTTAAATGAATTACATGCAGTACATTAAGGGATGGTGAATATGAAAGCCAATGCTAGAGCTTATTTCTGGTGGCCTTCCCTTGAAGGAGATAATATACAATCTAAAGTTGAAAATTGTAGAATTTGTGCTATAAATAGACCGGAACCCAAAAAGACACAAACAATTTCGGTAAAAGAATCTAATTATTTCTTTGAAAGGAACCATACAGATTTTCTTGGACCATTAAAGGGGTAACTTATTTTAATAATAATTGACACATTTTCAAAATGGCCAGAAGCTTTTGTTGTTAATAATACAGCAGCTGAGGGCACCATAGAGAAATTCTGAGAATGTTTTCCTCATTTTGAGTTACTAAAAATTGTTTGTATAGACAATGGCCCACCGTTTGCTTCAGAGGATTTAACATGTGATTATCTCTAAAACCGTTAAGATTTGGAGATACTAACAAGTACATTTTATTTGTTGTAATGATGTGGCTTCAACTATTTCTTACAAAAGAAGTGCTAATGTGAAAGGCAAAAAAGTTTTGCGCACATTTATGCCGCACGTGGTCTATGTGGCGCCCTCTACAAAATACATCAAAATAGGTACAAAATTATGATTTCTCATATTAAAAAACCCCAAGTTTTTGTGGATATATGTCAGAAAGCGTTGTTATTGTAAAAAACGAAAATAAAAATTTCATGTTCAACACCCTGTATCTCTCTTAATATTCATTTTATCAAGGCTTGTTGGTTTGAATCGCAATATTTTCAAGTGAAGATTGTACTGTACTTCTATGTACAATCACACAAGGACCACCCTGTATAAAAAATGGAGACAAAAATTATACTATAAGGGGCGAATTTGTGGAATTGATAGTATATTAAGAGAAGGGAGGTGAGATTCAAATTGTTCAAATAACAAAAAATATATTTGAAGAAATAATGGGAAAAACATTTGGAAATAATAATAGTATGAAGTATTTGAAGACCGAAGAAGCTCAGAAATTCATTATATAGTTTATACCATGATAAAACAAAAATTTCAATATTCAATATCAATAAAAAATTTGATTAAATATTCAATAATCAATGTAATAGAAATTCACAGAGAAACTACTAATTTTTCACCTAAGTGAACTCTTTTATACATTACTTTTAGGAAAAGTTTTCCATTTTTGGGGCTAAAATATTACAGTGGAGGAAAATTGGTGAAATAATTTTTGACTGAATTGAAAATTTTTTGAACATAATCCATGATTTAGTTATTATCATAAATTCATAGCACTAACTTTAACTATATTATAATATATTTGAGTTTAATAAAATGTCCTCTGTCGAATTTATCGAAGCATGCAAACTAAACGGTGGTAACCTAGTTGCCAAAGAAATTATGGAATTACTAAAATGCTGGACAAGCCAATTTTTGTTGTGAACGGTCATATGCTTCCCTGTAAAGGAAGAATCAATATTTTTACGTTTCAGTTCGAATTCATATCTATACTTATTCACAAAGACTCAAACTATAGCTGACATAATACACATTTTTATTAATACAGCATTTCCTCTAGACATTAATGTATAAAATCACAAAATAAAAATACAAGTACATATTATTTTATTGACAAATTCGATAAGCACAGTAACTCGTTGAAGTGAATTCGTTATACACACGTTTTTCGTCTCAACAAATTGTTTATGGATTATGAGTGAGTGCCATTTTCTTTTTGGCTTTTAGATGGCGCTACAAGAAAATTGAATATACTGCGTAAAAGAGCATGTGGAATTTTAAAAAGAAAGGATGTCAGGCTAAAAAATGTCGTTAGTTTTCTACGAAAATATTGTGAGTGGCTTTTATGGATTATGCGAAGTATGTCTAAGAAATACCGTTTGACGTAAATTCTTGATGATACGAAACACAGAATGGTTCACAAGATGTTGATGTGTATCTACGTTGAAAGCTTTTCATTCTACAAGTTTGATGAATTCAATTGACAAATTACTTGGTTTAATACATAGAGCGTGAAATCATTCTATACGTATTGAAAATAGACAATTCAAATATATTGGGTGTTATGCTGAAGGGAAATAAACTTCTTATTGTAGCAATTATGTCACGGGTCCCATGGTAAGAAAAACTAACAATGTCTTTAACGGTATCTTTAATTTTTTTGCACACGAGTACAAACATAACCCTCAAAAAATACATGACATAACCTACCCTTCGCGCCACAGAAGAAGGGTGAAGTCTACTGTCACTCTTCTTTTTTCTTGGCACGGAACGTAACATTGATACATCCACACTATACCAGTCGCGCGAAATTTGCAAAGATTGATAATATTCTACATTAGCAATGAAATAATCATTCACATTTCCAAAATGTGAGACGAGAACTCAATGATACTTGACAGGACCACCCTCCGGAAGAAAATTAACTATTTATCCATGAACATAGAGATGCCAACAGCAGATTGAATTCTATAGTCGATTCAGGAAAACGACGATTCACCTACCACAAGTATAGACAGAATCAGATTATAAAAACTTCCACGAGAGAAAGAGATTTTCCTGGAAACAGAAGGATAAAAACTCCCTCCTCATAGATAGAGAGGAAATTGTGAGTTGGAGAGGGAATTATTCAATGGCGATCAAAATGTATCGATTTAAAAGAGCGGCAATCCATTATTTGGACGAAACATGGGTGAACTAAGGTCAAACTGTACAAAACTCATGGTTCTACGCTACTGTGAAAACTTCCCACTAAGCAGTCACCAAAGGATTCTCCACTGGGTTACCTTCACATTCGGAAGAACCGTGGCCAATGTAAAAATGGAAAAAAGCTGCGAAGTCCCACATCATAATGGTTGCTTTCAGAAAACAAAACTGTTGCAAAACCGTTGAGTGAATGTTCTGTGAACGCACTTTGATGAGTGAGCGAAGCTCAACATGTTTGGTGAGCGTAAGCCATTCTTTTGAGCGGTTTTAAATTGCGTCCAGTGAGCACGACACGCTGCAGATTGTGATGTTGTTATAAGGATTATCTGTGGTTTTAATATAAGTAAACAAGGATTATACTTAGTAAAGGTAATGATAAAGGTATTGGTGAAATAAATAACTATCACAACATGATATGAACTGATTTATACGTATAATAATGTTACAAACAGCATAACAGATACGAAAAATGTTCACGAATAATTAAAAAAATGGTTTGTATTCATTTACTTGATTTGGTATATATAAGTATTCTACATATATATAATCTATGATGAACTTATATTAAAGATTATCTGTGATCTTCTATACTTTCCAAAAAATGATCGTTCAGAAAACATACGTCAACCATTTGTTGCTCAGTGAGCGCTCACTCAACAGTTATATTTTGTGAACGCAACCAATAGCAAAATTGATAAACAATCCTATCAAATTGTCATGGGTGAAAACGTGCATCTGATCATGAAATACCTCAATGTTACGTATCTGTATCCGGATGATTACCTATTCTAAAAAAAGGGTGGAACGTGTCGCGGGACACACGGAAAGAACTTTAGTTCCATCTAAGCAAAAATTATGTAATACATTATGTGACGTTATAGATATGCAATTTGCATATTACTCGGTGGTGGAGTAGTAAGCATGCCAGACTCTCACGCGGTAGACCCGAGTTCGATTCCCCGTTAAGAAGTTTTTTTTTATTGTTAATTTCATTTTTAAATAATTATTCTGCTTGATATTAATAACGACAACAGGTAGACGTTTGAAATATTAAGCAGAATATTCATTATTATTGATAATGGTATGGTACCCTTCATGAGGTAGTCCGACTGGCAACATCTACTTATAACAGCATCGTATATTTAAAAAGGGAAACCGTATCATTATACAAATTGGACATTCAAGAACTGTACGCTTACCACAAAAAAATTAGTGGAAACATAAAATTGAATTGTTATATTACAGTTTATAGAAATTTTTGTTCTCTAGATTTTTCCTTAAGTGGGTCGTAGAAAAAATATGCTGTTCAACTCGTGTGGATTGTCCATATCGCACTTGAACGATTGAGCACTGCGCCTACGGTGTCGTGCTTAAACTTCGTCCTCGTGCGATATGGCCATCATACCCACACTAGTTGCACAAACTACTATTTCTATCAAAATATGCCTTTTTACATTTGAAAACAACCTGCCAAATGTCAAATCAAGTAATCCATCCATTTTAAAGTTCTCGAATTAAAACATCCGTTTTCAAAATTTCAACACCCTGTATTTCGAAAAGTAAATGTGCTAGACCCCTTAATCGCGCTAAAAAATATGGAAATAATAGTAAAAATTTATCCGAACAAATTCAAGTAGACGACCAGCACTGCGAATACCAGCTTTGCATAGAATTTCAATATAGCATCGGTGGTTCAGTGGTAGAATGCTCGCATTCCACGCGGGCGGCCCGGGTTCGAATCCCGGCCGGAGCATATGAATCGCTGCTTCGTAAACGAGAGAGATACTAAGGAGGCACAATCAGCAAGCAAGGCACATAACGAAAGCAACGTAACATAACGTAGCGTAACGTAACGCGTAACGGTCAGATCTTTTGCGTCACGACCCCTGGTCGCTCAAACATAACCTGACGTAAAGAACTAAAGTTCCAAAGGCCTCACTCACCACACTGAAAATCACTAAGTAAGTAGTGCGTTCCAATTGTAGTCGTTTTCCTGCTATAGAATAGGAGAATTTGAATTTATGATCTTACAAAACCAACTCATCCAAACCAAAATTAACAACAAGGCAATTAATAGGTCCTATTACAAACTTATATCAATGTGTGTACACAACGTAATTCCTTAACGAATATAATTTAAAATACAATGGCTTAAAGTACCTCCTGGTATCAAAAGAAAATTGAGTTTATCTTTGTAATTGCTTTGACAATACCTACATAATTTACCCCAGCTATTGTTAATTTTTGAGTTGTGAATTAATTTTGTTAACAGAATAAAATGAATAAAGGATACTTGCAGAGACGCTGTAGATAGGAGAGGAAATTGGAGAACTATCAAAGGATAACTACCGACACTTATGTAATACTGTCAGCTGAAATAGGTTGTTATTAAATGAACTTATTAAAGAAAACTTGATAGGAGAATATCTTCTGTAAATTCCTTGTGGCATTACGTTTTTGGTATTCAAACCACATTAAGGTTTTTTTATCCAATCAAAAGGGTTCAATAAAATTCAAAGTCCAAACCACAATTAATTCAATATTGTCCACTATAAGGACACATTATTTAGCTACTAGTTTCAGTAAGTAGATTACCATCATGAGGCTACAATAGAATAAAAACTGTATTTTAGTATGAAGATCGTATTACCTTATTACCTTATATTTTGATGAAAATTGAGACAAAATACATTGAAATACTGTTAAAATAGAAATTTACAATAAATAATTTCGAACAAAGCTTTTTGATCATGTAAGGTTATATTAATATACAATACAATATTTAGTTACCTTCATGAAACAAGTATAATTGGAACTATAAGTTGCTGCCACCAAAAATCTCTGGAGAACTATACCATAATTAATGTTTTATGTTTATGGATCTTAAAGATAGAAACCAAAAATTATTTCATCACTAGTTAATCTTGACAACGGTAGCTGAAACACTACCGAAACGTCGAAATAAAAAGTAAAAAACATTATTGTGGTTTCATTGATAAGAGAATTTGTTTTGACGATAATATTCTTTTGATTCTAGTTAAAAAAAGGTAACAAGAATGCAGTCCACCTGATAATTTTAATGTTTTCGTATACGTGAAAGTTATTTTATTGACTAATGTTACATGAATATGGACATACAGGCAAAGGGGTAGTGAAAAATCGTAATTATGCATAATCCGGTACAGATTAACGTGTCAGTGCGACATAGGCACGTGACAGTAGTATTTGTTATTCCAGTGAATTCTGTGAATATTTCAACTAATTGTACTATATAAATGTATCATATCAACTGATAAGTTAAAAACGATATTTCCATTCATCAAATCCATCCTGGTGCTTTATGAATCCAAAATCAGGCCTTGTGAAGAATTTTATGAAAAACTGTTAAACTTTTAGTCTGTATAAACAATAGCTGTTATTTTTCCTCTCGCCTGTGGAAGCTGGATTTTTAACCAATTAAAACACCCTTGATGAATGTATCAATTGTTTCCAACCTAACTACGTGAAATTCCACTACGAAAGTGAAACATTATTACTCTACCGATTTCTCAAATGATATTTGTTGTAAATCGTTGGTTTCATTCGATAATCCTATGGAAGGTTGTCGTTTAAATATTTTGTAGTTTTAAAATTGAAAAATAAATGTAAAACGTTAGAAAAGGGTGAAGAGTACAATCATTTGAAGAGACGCGACGAAAAGCCGATTTATTCAAGTCAATAAGGAAATTTCTAAGTCAACATCCTGCTTAGGATTTAGTTCTAAAACCAAGCGTAATCCTTGAAAAGCTCCGAAGTAATCATGATGGAATCGTCGGACTATTGTGAAAAGCTGGAGAGGACAAATAAGCAAATACCTTCTTCTGCCCATTTGCTCTGTTTAGACTAAACGAATTATTTACGAAAACGTTTGCAATTAAAATTTCACCTGCTTTGCTGTGTTGTGTGATGGGATATTTAGACAATGTATGGGGAAATCGAATGAACAAAACGAATACAATGGTATTAACTCTGCTGAAATTCCCGCTTAAGCAAACCAAACAAGGATGATTTTCACTAATGAAAGAGATTTTCTGAAATATTTTCCAGGAAATTTGAAAATGCAAAAATGGATAGAAGACCAGGATGAAAAAAAAGTGGAACGATCCCATAACCTATCTGATGTGGGGATTTTTGTTCCGGGCATACCGGAAACGCGTTGTATGGATAAAATTTTTTATATTCCACTTGATCCATGCTCAGTAATTCTCCTAGGAGCTTCTTCTATGCATTCTTGAGACAAAAAAAATGTGTCAAGCGAATCAGAGCAGTTCATAAGCTCTTATTTCTAAATTATACACCGAACCACCTTCATTACACTCTAGATTCCTAGCTCTAGTTGAGAGAAAGGTCTCAATCATTTCACAAGTCAGTTTCCTGAGCGAAGAGGGGAAGATTGCAGACACGTCAAGAAACTCCTGCTCCTGGAAGATATTCCATTCTGGCTCGAGCGTCTGACGAATGCTTGCGCAAGTACTACTTCGCAACCCCATACAGGGCTTTGATCCAGGACAGAGAATCCTGGGATAAAGAGACGCATACACAGCCTCATGGGACTGTCTGGTTCACAGATGGCTCATGCTCTGGTGACAGAGCAGGGGCTGGAATTCACTCTGGGAACCCAAGGACACAAATCTGTATACCATTGGGTGATGGCGTATCTGCATATCAGGCCAAGATATACGCTATCTTGGAATGTGCGTAGATAAACCTAGACAGAGGTTATGTGGATCGACGCATAACCATATACACCGACAGTCAGGCAGCAATTAAAGCCCTGGGTGGATATACCATCAACTCAGGACTTGCTGATCTTGCAAGTCGGAACGCAGTGCGGCTAGAATGGATTCCGGCCCATTCTGGTTTTGAAGGCAACGAAATGGTGGATGCACTGGCTCTGGAAGGGGCTTCATGGATGTCTAGGTAGTAGGAATGGCACAATGGGCCCCCCAGTGGCCTCAGTGCCGTAACCATGACTTTAGTTTGGCTAGGTCAAGGCTCGCCTGCACATTCTGTAGTAGTAGTAGTAGTAGTAGTTCCTAAACGTTAAAAAAAAGATAATCTCCCAGACCTGGGTGTTTAGTTGGCTTATTTCCTGAAGGTGAGCCAAGGCTATACAGTATGACGTGTGTAGGAACTCACTTGTGGCACACTTGAAATTTGCTTAACGTTCCTGTGAACAAATTTTGATGAATATAATGCCACCCACACTAATCCCTCAATTTTTCTCAACAAAGTCCTTTTCGTTTCAAAAATTTCTCCTATGTTTTATATTTTATACTAACCCCGTATTCATTCTGTCGTTCGGAAATAATATAAGTAGCAACCAGAAAGAAAAAAGATTACGACCTTTTCATCCTATTTAAACTTTTGATAAAAACGGGAATTTCTTTGAATATAATATCTTACAAATATCTATCGTCTACGTGATTTTCATTTCCAAAGCCCTATTAATATTCAAGAAATGAATAAAGTATTTCTTTCTTCGGGGATGGAGAAATTGTATTAGGTAAATATTCGATAAAATCGTATTAGGTATACATTTTAGATGGAATTTTTGTCCTGTTTATACCTAAAAAGAATGACGAATCGATCTCGAGCGAATGAACGTAGGATGTCGATAAGTATTTTGAACTGGTACTTGGGAATTTTTACCTCAATTCTCTGTTTTACTTTATTGCGAAATAAAATAAGAGATGAGATACGTTTAAATTACAATTTGGACGATTCAATTCTTTTTGGATATCAAAATAGACATGGAGATTTGATTTGAAAAGAATATTATGCAGCTATGGATATCAGAGCAATCACAAGGAAAATATTGAAGAGGAAAGCAGACTGGAAAGAAACAAAATGTAACAAAAAGTTGAACTTTGATGTAAGAAAAAAAATAAAATGATGAAAAGTTCATATACCGGGTGTCCCAAGTTATCGTATGCAGTAGGTTTATGGTATTTTTTTCAATTAATAATAACAAAAGCATCAATATCTCATGAAGTATCAATTTAAACTGAAATACCTCTGATGCAATTTAAAAAACGAACAAAGAATCACAGCAAGTGTTCGAAATTATTTCTTGCTGAGTCCATGCAAGCTGCAAAGCGTTTTAAAAGCTTTCTTGTACCCGTCTGAATCATAGCTGGTGTAACGCTACGATATGCTTCACAAATAAGTTCTTCAAGATCATCTAAGTCATAAAATACTTCAACCTAGAATTGTAATCTTGCATCAGAGCTGAACATAAGAGAATATTTGGCAAGCTTTTGTTGACGCAAGATTTTGCAGAATACTATTGATAACTGACAAAAGGTTTTGAACTGGCAGCTTTTTGTCTTGTCGCGGCAATTTTTTTACGTTTAATATATCAAATCTATGTGTATAAATTTCTATCACTCTGTGGTAAAATTCAATATAAAATCTTTGTTAGTGGGTTCTAAGGAAACTGAGTTGTTTATTTTTTTATTTAACTGTCTAAAGATTATTAAAACTGTTTCAAAAATTTAAATAAGTATTATTAACATGAATAATACAATATTTGGAAATAATTCAATAAATGAAATAGAGTGAAATTAGGCAAAATATACCGCGAAATACAATGAAGACAAAAAAGTCTGCGTGGGAACAGTTTAGAATGTTTCTGGACGCACGTAATTATTCGTTAGAAAAGGATACTTCCGAACAAGTTATGGCAAAAATTCTTGAAGATTATGGTTTTAATATGAAAAAAAGAGATGGTACTGATTATACTGAAGCTAGTGTGAAAACACTTTGGAATACGACTTCTCAAATGGTTCAGGAAAAATATTTTCTAGAATTTAACATCAAAATTGATCCATTTAAAGATATTACCTATAAATTTGCTAGATTGGCCAGGGATACAAAACGCAAAAAGCTTCAGGCTGAACCTGAATTCAGAAAAAAAAGTTCTAACGCGTTTACCAAAGAAGAATTAATGGAAATGGTAGAAAGCTATTCTGAAGATAATCCTGATAGGTTACAAAGAAAGTTTTTTCATTTATGTTCGTTCGAATTAGCATGGCGTGGAAATGAAGCTGCTAATTGTGATATTAATTTCTTCGAAAAAGAATATGATAATAAAGATAATTTTACTGGCAGGGTAGAATATAATCCAATCTTTTCCAAAACAACACAAGGAGGATCAAAAGCTTTATCTAGCAGTAAGTGGCTGGTAAGAAATAATGCTAACAACAATTTGTGTCCCGTTCGTTTATTTTTAAAGATTATTGAAAATAGTCCAGGAGGAATCGGCGCATGAGTACCGAAAACTATTCCACCTCAATTTTTTTATGCGATCCTCTTCAAATTGCCCTACTGATGATATGAATGCATGTTGCCATGTGGCAACCCGGTGCCATATTGTTTAAACCGATATTGTTTAAACAATTGCAAGGAATTATTATTTTTCAACCGGACAAATTTTTTTTATATTCTTTATTGAAATACCAATAAAAAAGGTCCCATGACTTTTTCCGATAAAGTTGATATTTCCATAGATATGAATTTTTTAAGGTTCGAAAAATCTCAAATTTGGGTAGTTTCGACCCATGAAAAATACAGGGTGTTTTCAAATGACACCTACAACGTTTGCATGTAAATACCTCTCGTAAAATTGGACAAAATGACATAAAGATTAAGGGGTCCAGCCTCTTTACTTTTCGAATTACAGGGTGTTAAAGTTTTGAAAAATTGAATGTTTTAATTCGATAACTTTAAAATGGATGAATAAATTGATTTGACATTTGGCAGGTTCTTTTTAAATGTAAAAGGGCATATTTTGATGGAAAAATATTTTTCAATTTTTGATCCAGTGGTGTACATTTGGAAGAATATGTTACCTTTCCCCTCCCATTTTTTACGCCACTGACATTTGAAGCAATTTTTATTCCATTTTGTATTCCTCAATGGTTTTCACGTGAAAAACGAATAAGTTGTAGTTTTCAAGATATTTAATGATTTCATGAGGTCTACAAGATCACTTCTTAATAATTAATTTTTAAAAAAAATTCTTGTTTTTTTCAATAACTACCAAGTAGGTATGGTTGGAATATGTAAAGGGAACTAATTTATGAAACAGCAATTCATCTAAAACATTCGTAGAATATTATTGAAAATACTTGTCCAAACTTGTGATTTTATTAACAAAAGAATTAAGC
The DNA here is from genome assembly GCA_910591675.1 of Galerucella calmariensis. Lineage (NCBI taxonomy): Eukaryota > Metazoa > Arthropoda > Insecta > Coleoptera > Chrysomelidae > Galerucella > Galerucella calmariensis. Next base: position 17,380 of record CAJUYG010000951.1, on the reverse strand, counting down.
TGTCAACAAATTACAACAGATGTCCAAAACTTCAAATAAAATCACTAGTTGAGACAAATATTTTCAACAATCTTCTCTGAATGTTTTAGATACATTGCTGATTCATAAATTAGTTCCTGTTACATATTCCAAACATAAGTACTTGGTAGTTATTGAAAAAAATACAAGAACATTTTTTTTTTAAATTAATTATTAAAAAGTGATGTTGCAGACTTCATGAAATCATTAAATATCTTGAAAACTACAAATTTTTTGATACGTAAAGGTTAGTCGTTTGTCGCGTGAAAACCATTGAGGAATACGAAATTGAATAAAAATTGCTTCAAATGTCAGTGGCGTAAAAAATGGGAGGGAAAAGGTAACATATTCTTCCAAATGTACACCACTGGATCAAAAATTGAAAAATATTTTTCCATCAAAATATGCCCTTTTACATTTAAAAACAACCTGCCAAATGTCAAATCAATTTATTCATCCATTTTAAAGTTATCGAATTAAAACATTCAATAATTCAAAACTTTAACACCCTGTAATTCGAAAAGTAAAGAGGCTGGACCCCTTAATCTTTATGTCATTTTGTCCAATTTTACGAGAGGTATCTACATGCAAACGTTGTAGGTGACATTTGAAAACACCCTGTATTTTTCATGGGTCAAAAGTACCCAAATTTAAGATTTTTCGAACCTTTAAAAATTCATATCTCTAAAAATATTAACTTTATCGTGAAAAGCCATAGGACCTTTTTTAATTGTATTTTAACAAAGAATACAAAAAAAATTTGTCTGGTGGAAAAATAACAATTCCTCGCAATTGTTTAAACAATTTCGGTTTAAACAATATGGCACGGGGTTGCCCCCTGGCAACATGCATTTATATCATCAGTAGGGTAATTTGAAGAGAATCGCATAAAAAAATTGAGGTGGAATAGTTTTCGGTACTCATGCGCCGATTCCTCCTGGACTAAAAAGAGAATCCAATCCTTATCTAACAACAAGATTATTTTTAACAGTACATCCAAATTGGGAGAAAGGAATATGGTACAAAAATTCCCCATTGGGAATTAATACAATTTCAAAGTGGACGAAAATATCGGCAGAATCAATTGGTATAGACACAAAAAAAATAAAAATAACCAATCATTCACATAGAGCTTCTGCAATATCTGCATTAGCAAATGAAGGAGTTGGTGAACAAGAAGTAAGTAATTAAGCTTACAGGACATTCTTCTGCCCATTCTTTGAAACCATATTTACAATTAAATGAAGAACACCATTTCCAACTTATAGAGAACCTTCGAGAAAATAAAAAGAAAGAAAAGGAATCCTCAGTTTCTAACTTAAATTCATCACAGGTTATGATGCAAAATAATCCCCAAAATAATGCTACAACGTACAATTATAATAATAATTGTACTTTTCAAAAAAAATGTTTTTCATGTTATTATTTTTTTGGCTTTGTATAATTGAAGTTTGCAATAAATAAAACGCTTAAACATATGATTTTCTAGTTTTTTTTTAGTGAAATAGTCATGTCGAATACCACTCAATTGAAAATTTTGTAAGGTAAAATTTTTCTCTTGTCGTATAAGTTTGTTGCTTTCAGGTAATTTTGCTCATGACATTTAATCCAAAACCACTCGCCTGACGGCTCGTGGTTTTGTTAAAAATGTCATTCGCAAAATTGCCAAGCAACAAACTTTTATGACAATCGAAAAATTTTGCCGACAAAATTCTCACTCTTGTGGTAATATGAAAATATACAGGAAGTGCCATTTGAAAATAAAAAGTGAGGGGTAGCTTCCTCAGGGCTGTCAAATGTGAAACATTTTTTATGACCCATTAGGAGAGTATTTTAATGCCATTCAATGCAGTTCAATGCAGTATACAGTTAAAAAAATGTCTTAAATACATATCTAGCTCAGCCAACAATAACAATATATAAAAATAAATACTTCCGGTCCAATCCCATGAGTAATGTCTTCATTTGAAAGGATTTTTTTTGATGTCAGGAACCAAATATCTCACAGTAGATTTTACCGACGGTCGCCAACTTTATTTCATCCGAAAATCGTTTTCAAGCCATAGATTCGACAGAGCACACACTTTTGATTCCATTATATTATGATGTAGTACAAGCCGCCAAAGGCGATAAAGCAGACCCTTCGCGACTATTGGAAAATAAATCGGGTTGGCCGCGATTTCGGTAGAACACAATATCGTGAAGAGCGGTGAAAAAGTCTTTGAACTGTGTCACAAAGTGTATATTTTTGTGAACTGTCAAAGGAGACCAAGAATATTGCGAATGAGATCAGAAGATATGATTTAGATATTACGAAACGGGAATCATTAACAAAGAAAATGAAAATAACGACTTCAACAAAGATTTTGAGTTAACCCTTGTTTTTAGATTGTAACAACAACTTTGATGTTCTTTGTTTCAAAAGAAACATCGAAAGAAAATACCCTTCAGACGTGTATTATGTTATTAATATTTTCACTCATTTGTCAACAAGATCTAATAACAAAGGTTTCTTATTTTTATGTATTTGTTATTTTTTTTCAACAGTTCAAAATATCCACAAGCTCTCTCGAATGAATCTCATTTGTTCAACAAAACCAATTAGTTTTTTTAATTAGCAAAAGTGGAGCCCTGTCAAACATCTAAGCCTCTTGTTAGCTGAATTTTTAAAGATTGAGAAACAGTGATCTTTATGAATGTATCATGTACTCGGGAAGATACTCATTGAGACTTGAGAGATCTATTGTTTTTCCTCTACCAGTCTCAGAGATTAGTAATTCCTTCAGACCGATTCCTTTAGGGAACTTGAGGATATTTTGTTTGGGCAGGTACACTTGCTTTATTTATTAATCTTCCAGGAGGCATTTTTTTCCATTCCAGCTAGCCTACATCCTACTATTCGTGCCCTGGACAACGGGCAAATCAAATGTCAAATTACTTGTCAAATATTCACTTAGATTGGAAATTAAATGTGAAATTACAATTGTTGTGTATTCCTGAAAGATTTAACAGCAAAATAAAAGTTGATTGGAGTCTTGTTTGAAAGCAGCGGCACTGGACATTTCAACTTGATTTTCGATTTGCGCAACAATATCATTAAACTATATTTCTGAATTTTGGATTAAAAGATGTAGACCATTATGGAAGAATAATTATTTCACAACTGTCAAAATATTGGTTTTTGTTGACACGAATGTTACCAAAGTAACGTTAATACACCATTTCATTGCAGTCTACAGAGAATCTTTTGCATCTTTAAATTGTGTGTTTTGATAATAAAATCGGGGGAATAATGAAAAGTTTGATACATTACACGCTGCAAAAGCCCTTTTAGGGTCCTCTGTTAGGACTCTTCTGAGCAAAGATAAATTTTTGAGGATCTCCATTCAAAGGAAAGTCTTTTTTGGCTGTTAGGAAGGTAGATAGGTTCCAGAGTTGGTTGGCCTTCCGAAGTCACCAGAAATTATTAGCCATAAATGTCCAAGCGTTAATAATAAGAAAATAGAGATTTTCCACATTTCAATTGTCATCATAATATAATAACGGAGGAAGAGCCATATAAAATAGTCTCAACGTCATCATCATACATATTATTGTGAATAGTATCACAAATAGAGCTTGTATTCAAAGTTTCTGTATTTGTAATCCGTTCAGAAGCGCAGCGCTTTTTCTTTGGTGACTCGAACTATTCACCTTTTTTCTCTGTTTGGCAAATGCTCTTACTGCTCCTGAATATTCGTGAAGTAATGATATTTTATTCGCACAGCATTACCCCTTGCACAGCATTTAACGGCAACAAAGGGCCATTATTATTCCTTTCTGGTTTAAAATAAAGCCACAAGTTCCTGGCATCCACTTTCCAGCTCTTTGGGCATTTTGACAATCAAATAATGCTTTGTTGTTTTGGAAAAACAGTTTTTGTTGTAATTTTTTTTCGCAAGAAAACCTCAAAAATCGATGACACTTTATGACTTTATTCGGATTTTGCTATTATACTTTCCCATCTATATTCATAAAGCTGAACATTTTTTCAGTATTTTATCCTGCATGTATTTTTGTTTAGTTATAAATCAAGGGAAGGATAAACAGTCGATAACAGTTACAATTTTCATCAGGATTACAGCAATTTCTGTTTTATTTATCGTGTTGAAAATCACCCGAAAATTGTTTATTCAGGAAATCGAATGAAGCAAAAACCTTATTTGTATGTAGTTGGATGAATTTTCTACTTTCGAAATTGGATTAATCAATTCGTTCTATTTTTACACAGTAGAATAGGCATTTGCGATGTATTGATACGACATTCATAGTTACCATTCAAACAATCCAAGTCAATACAAAAAAATGGGAATAACGAGATTCAAAAGGCAAAAATTCCAGCTTCTGATTATTCATGTGAATATTGTATTAATGTTTTCGCATAGGTTGTTAACAAACAAAATTTGTAACCCTAAATAATTCGAAGTTATACAAACACCAACCAAAGTGCGAATTGATAGTAACTGATCCAAGATTCAACAGTTTAATTCTATACAAAGTGCAGTTCCGCAATATGAGTATTCCAAGCTGACGACGCAAAATCAAAATTAATAGAGTAGCATCAACATAACCTACGACAATAACATGTCTTGAAATAAGCAGTGTCTGTCTTGCGGGTATAAATAATGTCCGGCAATAAATGTACTGCACGCAAGAACTGGCACAATATGAGCATACAGAAGTTCATTTGAGTTAAAGCGCGCCTGGGGCGTTACTTCCGATTTAGTCCTTACATAACCCGATAAATGTCTTTCCACAAAAGGCGATGATGATTTACGTTCCGTACATGGATATTCGAATGAGGTTATACGGAATTTAGCCGCTGATAAATTTCAACTTCGTTGCTTCAACTGAACTTTGCAATTGTGATAAAAGGAGCTTGATGTTTTACTATGAAAACATTGCAAATTACTCAGCTGCCATTTTAATGAAAAGAAAATGGAAAGAAACGAAAAGTATAGGAGAACACAAATTCCGGAAAATGTTAATTAAGTGTTACTGAAAAGTGAACAAACATAATAATTGAATAATTTTGATTATTAAAAGCAAAAATTAGTTATTAAATATTTGAAAATCAAAATTTTTCTTCGGCTCCCATTATAATACTCGGGATTGAATGTTCCATTACATAAAAGCGAGCTATGTGTTTTTCTAAAGGTCATTATAATGTAAAGCAAAACATCAAATTCACATTCAAACACCACCACATTGAGTTAACTGACACCCACAAGCACCTTGGTTTTACTTCTACCTCCTCATCTTTATTCCGTGAAATGGCAGATAAGATTAGCGCGGAAGCAAAACAAGCCTGTTTTATCTAAACTTAAAATTGACTGCATGCAAACAAAGTTATAACTTTCTGTTAAAGTAGAGTGCGGTAGAAGGAAAATCTTATATAACATATTTAAATAGACGTTAAACTAGTTAATGAAAACTCCTATGATGGATGACTTTCGTTACCCCGAATTGTGCTTCTTCCGTCAATTGCATCTGATGGAATGTGATAGCAAGTTCAACTGGGCAGCTCAGGTAAAAGCTCTTTTCACTTCCATTGATACCAATCTTACTTGGCTTACTTCGCTTCCTACAGATTAATAGTAAATCTCTCTAACTTGAATTTAAAAATAAACTTCTAGAATTAGATATTCCTCTCTGTCAGCAGTCATCCTTGCTTCCCATATATGAACATTAAACAGTATCTGCGTAACGACAAAAATATCTGTGCCTGAAAATGCCCATTCAAATTACAAGATCGCGCAACTTCGGTTATGTAATATTCATCCTCCTTAAAGCTGACATACAAAGGCTGTACCTATCAGATAAACCCTAATGAAATCTGCACTATTTGTAACCAGAAGGAATTAAAAACGTAAATTACCTAGCCGATATCAATGTTGCAGCTGATTCACTGAATAATATCACAATAAATTCAGCTGAAGCAATTGCTAGCTATATTTGGAATGTTCTTAAACTCAGAGCATTTATTATAAATAAATTACTAATATTTATTTTATCATTGTGAACAGGTTTATATATTGTTCTCACCCTTTCCATAAAATTGTGAAGATTTTGAAATAAATAAACTATCTATCTATCTATGTGCAGCTGATTTTATTAATAAAATTTATGAACCTATCTTGAATTTTTTAATATTTATGTAAATAACGTTTTAATTAAGTATTGTGTTGATAGTTTGGATTAAACAAAATTCAGTTGAACCTGAAATATTCAATTAGTTCCACTCCTATATCAGCAAGACCCTAAAAAAATCTAAGCCTACCCTGTAATCGATACTTATGTCGGAACTCTTTACCGCAGGCTTTACGAAAGACCGAAGCCATAAACAACAGTTTATACTGGATAAAGGAGTTTTAGACTGTTAGCTCAATATGTATGTCACATTTGAGGTCAACTAAATTAATGTGGTTTATGTGAACCTTTCCACAAGAGGTTTCAGAATGAATATTAAGTTCATTAAGAGGAATATCCGCAAGTGAACTTTGAAAAAAAAGATGCGTAAATATTTCTGGAATATAAAATGGGCTAAGGGCAACGACGAAGTTCAGAATAATCCAAATGGCATCCAAATAGCTACAGAAAATATGTCGGGAGCAAAACAGATTATAGCAGCAAGTACCTGAAGAGACCATCAGACCATATCAGGGCCAGCACACAGGAGTTTTTATCATGACTTGGTTAAAGGGTTAAAGTGATAAACAATATTGTCTGTGGGAATGATAAGACTGAAGGTTACCGCCAATGTAACAGTTTCAGTAGTAGCAAGCCTAGTGAGTGAGCAGCGAACAGAGAGTTTTGAAAAGGTTTGAAATAGGATACTGCAAACTTTCCAAGAAACTATTATTAATATCCCGATGAAGCAGCAAAAGTATTCTTGAAGATGACCATGTTTTGCAACAGGGATTGTTACCGGACATTGTCAACCTAAGCAACATCTTCAGGTCGATACAGGAAACAGACAAAAAGATGGGAAGGTGGAGAATATTCTTTTTGTTAGCTTGGTTCTATAATTCATTCGTAAATCCATGTTCAGTGAGTTTTGCTCACAGCAGCCAAGCTCAGAGGAAATCCTTTTGAGGACGTTAACCACTATGTTAAAATCATAGGTTGGTTGATAATCTGAGAGGGACACCCAGGAGGATACAGCAGTAAATGTTATTTTTTGAAACGGTGGGTTTATTTGATAACCATGTATATTTTCATACTAATTCAACTGGTAAAGATAGTGATGCAACTATAATGAAATTGATATCAAGTGCTTTTCTCTAGCAGATATACGAATTCAATATCATTTCCTTGTGGCCTATAGCCAGGGAAGTAGTTGTTGCTGCTTAATGAACGGCCTCCCAACTAGCAAAATGGAATTCTAAGAGGACTGAATTGTTGTATAATAGTCGAATAGCGTTGTTTTAAGAAATTTTTTTTCTATTAAGGCTTTTGTTGCGATAATTTTGTTTTTTTAAAGAAAATTGTTGTATTAAATGATTCTATAGTGACTTTCACAATATGCTATAACGCTTTATACGATCTTTTCTCTTAAAATGATATAATACCTCATAAGCCAGTTTATACAATATCAAAAATATCATTTTATAAGACTTTTATACCTATTGTTTAAGAGTTCTATAATATACTATATAACTAACAGCTACAACATTATAAATAGTTACTTAAGCTTGTCTCATTGAAGCTGTATAATGTTGTATAATAAATATTGCATAGCACTCAATTGCGTTGCATTATAGAACACTTTTCAGTATGATGCACGTTCAAGTTGAAATATAATTTGGTTTTGATATAATTCACTAAAAAAAGAAATGATCTTATAAACCGCTAGATGACAAAATGTTTTCATTGTGCTCGAAATAACAGCATTATAAAAAAATATATTGCATCATACAACCATTTTGTGAGACCTTCATAGTGCCGCTTCAATCCCATTTTATAGATGTGACTACATGACACACTATTGAATCATTTTATAGTAGCTGTATAAATGATTATAAAACAGTCATATAAGAGTTGTATAAACTTTTAATAGAAATGTTATACAACCAAACAGTTGTAAAAAAATGGGCCCTTTTCAGTTGTATAAGGATCGTATAATTGTTTTGTAGACCGTTATAAGAATTTAAGTATCCTATAAGACATATCTTGTAGCTGTTTATACAAACCAAATAGAATTTAAATTACTACTTGGGCTGCTCTTCGAAAAGTTATTTTTGAAGTTGTAAGGTGTTATAACAGTATCAAGTTGATATCTTCGACATCTACTCTGAAATGGAACTACTTACACTGAATATTAGAGGTAAGACTTCACTTGAACGTAGTCAACATACCAAGAAATTTAATCTATTTTCCCGTTATAACAAAGCCCAGAATTTCCATCCTAACTTTGTTACAGGGCAAAAGCAAATATTGTTTTTTTTAATAAGTATTCGAATTAAATTTTCAACTGCATGCTTGTAATAATTTTCTTTGGTTTCCTCTAAAAGCCGATTCGTTGTTTTAAGACGAAAATCTTAAGAGGATTTTCTGTTATTATTGCCCTTCTGACACAACGTCTTTCTTCTTATTATTTCGTAGTCATTACGAAGAGGGAAATTTGTCAATTCACTAATTATTTGCTTTGATGTTAGTCTTACAGTAAACCCGGAACCGGAATTTTCTTGGAAAACACTGAAAATCGAGTAGATGGAACGAGGAGATTTTCTCCAGAGCAATTTTTATTTCCAAGATGGAAATCTACAGAAAGTAATTGGGAGCTGGGAATTTCAAATAGAACTATTTTCAATAATTTCGTACATAATAATGAGTATTTATTAATGAGTCACACACATGGACACTAAACCCAATTTGCAGCGTATACGCAGCAGAATCATACGCACTATGGCAGTCACTACTCTACATATCAATGAACCAAACAAAAAGGTGGCTTATATGTACAGATTCTCTGAGCTCACTCAATGCCTTCAAAAATCCATTCACTGAGAATATTATAGTGGAACAAATACTGGAACTCATTTCTCACATTACTGCAACAGGCAAATATGTTAATTTCATATGGATACCAAGCCACGCTGGAATTGAAGGCAATGGAGCAGCAGACGATAGCGCAAAATCAGCAGCCTCTGGAACTGTAGAAGACATACCAATCCCTCTTGAAGAGGCAATCAAAAATACAAAAATTAACATTGTACGAGAAGTGGCAAGAAGAATGGAATTCATACAAAGGTAACTTAAAAATGGAAACAAAGTACAAAGAAGTGGACGTATCCAACGTACTTCAACCGCAGAGAACAGGTACTTTTATGCAGACTTCGCTTAGGTCACACTCGCCTTACGCACATTCACCTTTTAACGAACTCGAACCCACCCCGATGCACCTACAATACTAAACTGAGTGTAAAACATATTTTTACCTGCCCACAATATTTATTTGCCAGAAACCTACTTTTCACCGCCGAGAGAATACCACTGGGAGTTAATGATAATCCTGACAACATCCTAAGATATGTAAAATTTATTAGTATGTTTTTTCAAAATTTAGAAATTGGCTAGGAACACTTATCTGGCTCCATATCGTGATGACAACAACAACAACAACAAAAAAGAACCGGCAGCCAAATAACCTAGGAAGTTGGCGCTGCCATAAAAAAAATTCAAAATTAATTCCCAATTTTCCAGATAAAGGAGATATCCAGTTGTTTCAACACTCTGTAGATCTCCCACATAATAATGTCTAGAACTCATTAACGGTTACATCACATAATCCATTGTTTGGTGCCATCTATCGCTCACATCTATCACATCACTTATTAACTCAACTTGGTCCATTAAATCTTTATAGAATGGGGTCATATATTTACCCAAGGATAACCCTCAAAAACTGTAAAGTTTGCCAAGTATTAACTCTAATAATAAACTCACTATATAAAATCTAAATTAACTCGGTGTGCTTCATTGTTTGTTGTTTACGAACACCATAGTTGCCGTCAAATTTCCAACAATTAGACAAAACTTCCCCATATACGTGAAATATTAAACCACTGGAAGAGCCATTAAGCTATAAGCTGTTCCTCAACTCTTCGATCAAGTTTCTTGGAATACGGAGTAGAGGAAGTTTAGTTCATCTTGCTAACCGTATTATACCTGCCAAACCTTGTAAATTCCTTTTAAGACGTCTTTGTTTCAACAAGTTAGTCCTACAAATGAAGATGTTTGAGAAAAAAAAAGGATTGAACACGTCTAGGTATTGTACATAGTGATAATTAACTTCTTGCTGATATTTTTTTGACAAATGCCTTTGGTCATGTAATATCTAAATTTGAAGCGATCTATTTGGAAAGAGAAATTTTTGTCATTTTCTTGATTAAAAAAAAATTAGGGTGCGGTCGAGGATCGAACCCACATACTCTCCGTCAGAAGTCCGATGTTGTACCAACTAATCCAAATCACCTGTTATAATAGTAGGAAAATGTAATCAACTTGGATGGTATTCATGATAAGTAGGTATGTATGAAGTAAGTATGATGAACAATAATAATTTCAATTTCTATAATTACCTATTCAACCAATTAATAATTGTAATAGCCTACCTATATTATATAGTTAAACTACTTGAATTTTTGTGACTAATGATAGTTATTGCTAATTTTGAAATCAGTTATGTTTACTTTAATTGTAAAATTTTGTGTATTAATATTGATCGTAGGAAAAATACTGTACATTACTCGTGCGAAAGTGATTGTCGCACCCGGCTAATGCCTCGTGCTACAATATTTCCCACTCATGTGAGAAATGTCACTTTCCGCACACGTTATGTAATATACTACTTATATAGCTTCAAAGGGTAACATCAAAGAAAACGACAGAAGCATGAGTCCCAAAACCAAAACTTTTTCAAAAATTTACAACGTAGAAATTTTGCGTTGGAAGAAATTTGTAAAATGAGTTTTTTTGGGACAAAAGATCTTCTGGTCGACTTAGTTTTTCGATTTGATTACTATTTCACCTTAAAATACTGTCACAAAATTGCGTTTTTCCAGTTCCTTGAGCTATTCATTTTAGAGAAGTAACTTTTCACGCTTTTCAACGTAATTAGTTCTTATCGTTCAAACAGCACCATAAATAAAATGGTTCATTCAGTAGTACAAACTTTGTTTATTATCTACAGCTTCAAAGAGGATTTTAAAACTACAAGACTTATGAATTATATGCAAGAATTAAATACTCTATAGACACAAACTTGTGAAAGGCGTACGGTATTTTATCCATTCTTGTGAATCTAGAAATGGCTGAAAACACTAAAAGATTCCAGGCAACTTTAAAGGAACACTTAAAGAACAGCTTACAAATTAAGAGTAGCAAGCAGAGAGATGTTAATTTGAAAAAAATGCCGTGTAATGGAGGATCCATACTCTTGATATGAAAAGAGAAAGACAGCATATATTCATGTATGCTAGTTTTTAACGGATGAATCAAAATTTGCCCATGAAAGTCCACGTATGCCGCGTAGGCCTAACTTTTATCGTTAGGCAATGTGGTCAAATTTTGAAATGGAGTTGGTTGGTCAGTAACTAGTGCCAACTAGCCCTTGGGCTCTTTTTCCATCACTATCTATTGTAGTGTTCACACTGGAGAGCTGTTCAGTCGCAATGATCATTGATTCTCTTCCTTCTTTCTTTTCCAAGATAATACAGTTACATGATTTGGCCATCCTCACACATTGATATTACCGGAAACGAAGCCGCAAAGAAAGCTGCTACACATAGTGACTATAAATCTTAGTTCAAAAGAACAATACAACCAACATTCCTGTCTAAGAGTCTAAGCCACTAAGCTCATGATAGACCTAAGTGTCAAAACTGCTGATCTAAAATTTCAGTGAAGCATATTCCTATTAAATTCCAACTATACACCGCCAGACGATTCTAGTAGAAGGTTGAATCCAATTTCAGAGACGACGACATGGTACTTGACAGGGGACGTGGAGCTTTCCGAGATATCATACGTCTTTGTGTTAGTGATGACAGGGTGAAAGTGGAAATATGGAGTTAAAATATATTTTTTTCAGTGAAGGTCTACTCCCTCAGTCAAGTATTTTTCTATAAACAGATTTGAACGGAAAAAAATTTGTTGAAAATTCCACACATGTGAGTTCTAACCAATCAGAACGTGTATTTCTGACAGATCACCATCGCAACGGATGAATTTTGGTGGAAATTTTTTCCTGGTGGTTACCCAACAGCAAATGATACTATATATATACTATATATAATTATTGACTATTAGATTGTTATTATTGTAACATCAATCTAATGTTGAGTTATAATATCAAAAAATGGACCATAAATGTCATCTTGCAATAAAAGTAAAATTACAGGAATCTTCTTTTTCGGCTGTTAGCGAAGTTCACAACCATCTGATTTGTGTTAGAGGTACTGACGGGACTCTCAAGGTGGCGCCACCCGTACAAATAGATGGCGCAACGGGTCAGTTTCCCACCTATAAGTATTTTTTTATCTATGTTTTCAACTACAAGCTTAGATGTTTTCTAAATTCTTTGGACCATTATGATTAATGTTTATATTAAAAATGCAATTATTATGGCAGGTTGGTGAAGACGAATATTGATGCTATTGGAAATTAACACATTTGGTGTGGAATTTGCTTACTTAATACCACACGAAGTCAAATTAAATCCGGAAATTTTTTTGGAGCTCATGAATATTTTGAAAATTATCCCGAGTCGAAGACGAGAAATGATTTACTAATTTACTAATTCAATTACTAGTGAAAACATTTTTTTTTCACCAATTTATAGTCAATAACTATTTAATAGTATGAGAAGAAACTAGTCGCTGCATTCATAACATGAGAAGGGAATTTGTATATATTAGGTCGAAGCTTCAATATCGTAAAATTTTATAATAAATTATTCATAAGGTGAATTATTTACGTAAGTTGTGATGATAGATATCGATCATACACAAACACATTTTTGTCAATATTTTATTGTATTTATGTATGCAAATATGTTTATATTGCCCAAATAACACCAGACAAGTCATTATATTCCAATTTACAATGGGAATGTGCAGATTAGAATAAATTATATGTTTATCACCACAAAAATGGATTGATAAAATCTCCAAATACATGAATTCAATTCCTAGTTCCCACCCTTACTCACTTGGGAACAATTTGCACACTAGTGCCAAATGTCAAATCAATTTATCCATCCATTTTAAAGTCATCGAATTGAAACATTCAAGTTTTCAAAATTTCAACACCCTGTATTTCGAAAAGTAAAAGTGCTAGACTCCTTAATCCTCATATCATTTTGTCCAATTTTACGAGAGGAATCTATATGCAAACGTTGTAATTACCCTTAAGGTTCGGAATGCTTATACCATTTTTTGCGCGATCGTATTGAAATAAATTCTGAATAAAATAATTCAAATTTTTCCGAAATGAACGAAATGTCAAAAGTGACATTCATACTTCTCGATCAGTTTAAAATATATTTTGCATTTTGCTTAAATTGTTTTTATGCTATTTATTACTTTTCGACGTCTGAACGGTAAGTAAATCACTTACCGACGTGTTAAACTTAGAAATCAGTAAACACAACCTACCGTCCTGACAACCGATGCTGTAAATAAACAAAAAAGATCAATCGCGCCAAAAAAATTATGGAAATGATAGTAAGAATGTATCCAAACAAATTCAAGTAGATCACCAGCACTGCGAATACCAGCTTTGCATAGAATTTCAATGTTGCATCGGTGGTTCAGTGATAGAATGCTCGCCTGCTACGCGGGCGGCCCGGGTTCAATTCCCGGCCGAAGCATATGAATCGCTGCTTCGTAAACTCAGGAGAGAGCACACGCACGCAAGCAAGGCACATAACGAAGCAACGTAACATAACGTAACGTAACGGTCAGATCTTTTGCGTCGCGACCCCCGGTCGCTCAAACATAACCTGACGTAAAGGACTAAATTTCCAATAATAAACTTCCTCGAAACCCGAAGTATCTTTTGAATAACAATATAGATTTATGGTATAAACAAAAGATCTTATTGGTGGCAGTGTGATGCCAACCAGACCAATTGAACCCCTGGTATTCTGATTTAAACTTTCACAATCATGCAAGCTTGAACTATGTGTATGCGCAAAGGAATTGAAAATGCTGCGATATAAGCACTTGAAGCTTGAGTCACCACCCAGTGTTAAGTGGCAATACAATGGACCTCCAATGAGTGCCAGGTCATGGAATAGTAAATTAGTAAGAAAAAGCTCACTCACGTGCCCAGCTAGACCTGAACTATTCTCTAGGCTGTTCAAGAGATACTGTAGGTTGGGGTTAGATCATTGGTTTGATGGGTGTGTAAGACAAAAAACGGCTCAGACTTTGTTTATCGGGAATCCACACTCCCCGCAAATATAATGCCTTAATTTGGGGCAAATACAACTTTTTATCAAGGAAGTGGGAAAAATACACAACTATTAACTTTTGATGAGAATTTACATTGAACTCATAACAATAAATTTCAATTATCACGTTGTTTGAGCAAGCTGAACAAGAATAAGAAAATGGTAGAAGGTAGAAGCAGACGTTGAACCCAAACATGAAATAACAATGATAAATATCATCACATCTCTCTTGGAAGTAGTGTCAGGAGGAAATGTAACTGCCGCGACCTCGGAAAAAAGAATCTGTGACAAGAACATAAAACAGTGCTTACCATTAAGGTGGAATGGTTTTATTGTGTATAGAAATAATTTTTTTGGAAAATATATTCATATTTTCCATTATTATTTATGGTTAATACTTGGATGATACTATACCTGAACTGAACATGAATAACAGCTTACCTGGAACAATAAAAATATTCATTAGTAATTGTTTTTTTGCATAGCAGAAATGTTAGTGACGTTTCTTGGCAAAAGAAGGGTCATTTGCATTGTTTTTGTAATGAAATATTCTGGATTGTGATGCCGTTACTACTTATTTTAATAATTCACCAAAAACTCAGTTGCATGCCACCCAAAAACTTTTGTTTGTGAACGTTTCCTTGAAATATTCAAAGGTGAGTGGTCGAGTTTTGTGTCTTATGGAAAACTCCATTCGTATGTTCCAGTTATGAATAATGGAACAAAAAATTATGAAGTTTCGTTGACATTAATTATTTTGTTCGTTCGAATAATTCACCGCTCACCTACTTTTCAGAATCGTAAAAATGAACATAGAATTTTTTTAAAAATTGCAATAGGTCCAATGGGAAATGTGGTGTTTTTTATAAAAAATTATCCTTTGATGATGCTTTTCATCTCTCATTTCTTCTATAAATCAAAATAATAAAAGTACGTCTTGTTATACGTCCTTCCTAGTGGAGGCGACGGTAATTCATCACTGTGTTGAAAAATTGAAAGGCAGGAACCTATTAGTTCAGTTGCACTGGAAGCACTAGATTTCATGAAGATTAATAAAATTTCAAACTAATATACGATTGCGTAGGTGCCTTGAAAGCACTTGAAGTTCATTGCGAGGTCACGATAGCCTGATAGTTGGAGAAGTGGGAGGCATATTTTTCTCCAGAGGATTATTGCCAGTTGGAATACATTTCCTAATGGAGGTTGTACATTTTTGTTCGTTATTATTTATATTGAATGGGTTATCAGAAATTTCATTTAATAATAATAATAATAATAATTTATTGTCCAACAGAAAATCCATTTACAGAACAATATTATTAGAAAGTAGCAACATAAGTAATATAAGATTAGCAATCATTTATGGTATATAATATACAAATTATTAAAAGTAATACAAAATAGAGAAAACTATAAAAACTGATAACATAACTGAATTGTGATTTATCTATAATATAACAAAAATATTACAAATAATGTAATTATTTTATACAAGCATTAATTAAAAAACCTACCCCAACTGTAAATTGAAATAAAAATTCTGATTAGATTTATCAATAATGTGCATTAGTGAATTGAAGTTAAGGTCACAGTCATTTGCAATTTGATTAAAATTTGAGCATATCATGTTTGATGGAGAATGAGAAAGAATGTTAGTTCTTGCATTGCCACAGTAAAAAGTGAGATTACGACGTGAGTGCAATCTTGGAGAAAATTCAGCTGACTCAATAAATTTGGAGAGTCAATACAATTATGATTCAACTTAAACAGAAAAGCGATACCACTATTTATTCTTCTGAGTTGCAAGTGGTCAATCCCAAAACGATCTAGCAGAACCGATTGTTCAATCCCCCTTTCGAGGTAAGTACCATCAATCCTACTAGCTAAAAATTTCAGAAATCTCCTCTGAACGGTCTCTATCAAATTAATGTGATTTAGGTAGTACGGACTCCACACAAGAGAAGCGTATTCAAGTTTTGATCGTACTAGAGCGAAAAATAGTGTTTTCAATGCATCTTCATTAGAGAACAATTTGCAGTTCCTGATTATGAATCCAAGGGTTTTAGTGGCTTGGGAGCAGATACTATTTGTATGTTTTATAAAATACTATTTATTATCAAAAGCTATCCCCAGATCTCTAACCTTAGTACATCTAGTTAAGTCCACATTATAGATTTGGTAATTGTAAAAGACGGGATTAGATTGGATGAGGAAAGTTGCCTGCACTTTCAGCCCTATCCACACATGAAAAATTGAAAATATGAGTTTTTTCTCCGAAAATTTCCTTCTATTTTCGCCAAATTGTTTACTCTCACAATTTTTCCGAGCTAGGAAAACAACAGTACCTTCAAGTGTCAGAACAATACCAAAACTTTTGTAAAACAATTAATGGAAGTTCAAAGGACAAATATATGGTCCGGAAATAAAGGACTATCTGCTCTGGATGATATTTCAACAACCTGTTTTAATTACAATTTAATTCTTGTACAAAAAATTTATTCATAATGAAGCTTCGTTTTGCAAATTGTTGAATATTTCATTCAGTGCATGTTGCACATGAAAAACGATAACTTAAAAAGATAAAAGTACGTGACTCTTCACTCCACAGTTAACTTGTGTATGTACGCCATACAATCCCACTGCTATTTTAGACGCTTTCATGCTGTACATAATTTTCGTTTCATTAAGTTTCCAACTATAATGACATAACAAACAAATTAAAAACGATAATGTAAACTGGGCATAATTAATAAAAATGTGGTTCTTTTCTCGTTATATGCTCTTCAGGAGTGCCGCAGAATTTATATTTTTTTATCTCTCAAATTTGGTAATATTCTCCTTTTATTCCAGTAAATAAAGGAAAAA